>RJWM01028817.1:13824-25282 GCA_004363535.1 Dasyprocta punctata | reverse complement strand
CTGTATATATGTATATGTAAGATAACTAAAAAGAACACTGCTGAATGTATTCGTTATTGAGAAAGAACAATTAATACTCATATGATTAGATCAATCTTGCATGTCTGTATCTGTTAATGTAAGAAACCATTTTAAAGATAACGATGCGCAATATTGCAACCATTGTCAAGCTTCTATCTTCCGGTTTTGTAAACCTGCATTGCTGTGTATTTACTCTAGTCGTTTGCTTGTCTCTTTTGCTTGTTGTTTTTACTATATATGTCGTCTTTTTTGTTGTTGTTGTTGTTTTTGTTTGTTTTGCTTTTCTTCGCTTAAATAAAAAAAAGAAAACAAAAAGAAATACAGTGTATCTGTGCGTGTGTGTGTATAAGTACACACACATATAAATAAGCACAGTGCTATTTACAGAGAGAAAAAGCAGAATCTGTGCCAAGTACAGGATTGTTCTCTGTACCATTCTCATAATTTTCTGTGATATATATATGTATATATATAAACACTATTATATTTGTACAATGCAATAAAACAATGCTATCTATCAGCCAAAGATACTGACAGTGTTCCCTTGTGTATGCTTAGTGGGAATGGTGAGGCAGCAAAAAAGGTGAATGAAAGAATTAATGAATGAAAGAACAGATGAAAGGAATATTACACAAACTGACACTGTAATCATAAGCTAAGAAACAGGATCATCACGATCCTCCCCATGTGAATGAAAGTACCCCTGCCCACCTGACTGATACACAGGTCAGAATCTTGGCTAACAGGCACAGTTCAGGCACCTTAGCTCATGTCAACAGGCAGGTGGGCCGTGGTGATTACTCCCTTAATTCCGATGTCACCCACGTCAAGTAAAATGGGAAGTCCAAGCGAATCCAAGGAACACCTCAACACCTCGCTCTGCCGTGTGGTGAGGAAATGGACCCTCGTGATACAGTATTCAGCTATGAAGGTTTCCCTCTTTATCAGTAAATGCTTGACTACTGACGACACATGTGCCACTATTCTGGCTCTGTCAACGCTCACAGGTGACTTTGAAACAGCCAAGCCCCACCCCTCAGGTGCACTGCCGGCACAGACAGACACGAGGCACACACCTTACACCAGGTGCAAGGCTTCACGGAAGCCGAAGGAAAAATCAAAGAGTGCTCCCTCCACCTGTCACAGTTGGAGAAGACTTCAAAGAAGGCTCTGTACTGACTTTGAATGAGAATAAAGCGCAGTGCTCAGAATGAGCCAAATCTCACACTGAGGGATTTTGATACATTGTTTTACTTAATCATCACAACACCACTATCTGGCAGGTGTTCTTGGCTCAGTGAGGTTAAACAACTTGTCCGTGGTTAAGCAACTTGTGCATAACACAGCCGGAATTTGAACTCGGACTCCACAACCTGTGTTATGACCACCTTCCTATACTGCCTCTCGAGGCAAAGGACGGTCCCAGCCATAAAAAACTGAATCCAAGCTATATCCCAAAGAGCAACAGTAAATACTGGCAGATCAAACAGTGACATAGGTGTTCTGGTCTTCCCAGGAAGTCTCTTCAGGGACTTAGAGATTCTGCAAAGCTTTTAAACTGGTACTGATCAGTTTAAACTGACATGATCTGAATGCCTGGTGTGTCCACAGATCACAAGCATGTATAAAGTGTGATCAAAACATGTGATGAATGCTTACATTTTTAAAAAAATATTATAAACCATGTGATCATTATGTACTATAAACATGCACTGATGAAAACAGCAGTGGCTGCTTCTGTATCCCGAGTTGATTCAAAATGTTTACTATTCATGGTCATTTTAACAATGAGGAATAGGCAGAAATCACAGAGAGAGAGAGAGAGAGAGAGAGAGAGAGAGAGAGAGAGAGAGCCAATGAATAAAATCAATGTGGATGTATCATAACAGTTTTATGAGTCTGCCTTTCCTTAAGATAGCACTTGGCAGCAGCCTTCACCATATTTTTTTTATCGCAACTCATAGACACTCACGAAAGAGGACTTCCAGAACTGCTTCAGAAAGTGGCAAGAACAACGAGATAAGTGTGTTAAATCAAGCGTGGGTGGGGGGTATTTTGAGAAATGGTTAATGACATTGTGATTTTTACTGTAATAATTCCTCAAGTTTTAAATATGCACTATGTAGTTTGATCAGCCCTATTTTATTTTCTTAAAAAATACAAAAGTTTAATTCATTCAAATAAATTACAATTCCTAACATCATGTACTTAACCGGAGAAAAGGAGAGAAAAGTTCATGTGACAAAGCACGTAGCCAAAATGGGCTCATCCTCACCAATCCTATTAGGACCTTGACCAGATATATTCAATTCATAGAAAAGGTTTCTGGGAAAACGAAAATGTCTGCAGTGAGCACAGCCTCTATTTCTACATTCTTCATTCAGAATGGGATGAGACATCCTTTGTTATACATTATTTTATACACACTCACTTCCTTATGCTACTTCTGTACTGGCCTTCAACACCATCCCTACTTGGGTAACTCATCAGGACACATTCTCCAGCTCCTCAGCCTGTGACCCTGTACCTACAATGGACTTGGAAGCCTCTTAAGATTCTAGTCGTGGCTGAGCCTCAACTTTCTGCCAAAGTAGGAAGGATTGGCTTTTGCTAGTAGCAGCACATTTCCTTCAAGTTGTGTCAGCACTTCCTGAATACTGCTACCATTTATGATCTTGGGGGTCTTGGAGAGATGATACCCTCACTGCAGCACCCCTGCACCTGCCCAAGTGTCTCCAGTACTGAAAGACCCTCCCTGATTATCCCATAGAACACAGCTCCTCACCGCCTGCTCACTCTGCATCACTTAGCTCATCAAAGCTGACGAGCATCCCAAATTAGCTCTTTGTAGATGGGCTGTCTCATCCCACCAGACTGGAAGCTCCCGGAAAGCAGGAACTTGGTTTTTTTCAAATCCGCCATTTCTACTGCCTTGCCAATGAGGTGACCACTTGAGCAAATACATGAATGATTTCTTCAGAATAGTGGGGCTCGAGTCAGATACTTACAAAAGTCTGACCAGGGTGAAACTTTATAATGAGCAATCCACAAAAGGGAGTATTTCAGACTGAAAAAAAGAGCTGCTCAATCTTGACATCTGACCTTACACAGGTAATCATGAGGGAAATAAAGTCAATAAAATTAACCGAAATGTGATAATCCTTTTTCAACTGCCTTCCTTCACAACTCCACCTCATGAGACTTACACAAGAAGCTGGAAAGAAAGATCAAGGTAAACTCATTTTTGCTCTTTTTCACCCAGAAAGCAGATAGTGATAGCAAGCTTAAATCTGTCAGGCAGAGATTCAGTAAAAAACTGCATTTCAAAAAGAAGAAAAGAGAGTCAGCAACTAGGAAATTAATTAGATCAACTGCAACCCATTGTATAAGTGAGTGATTTACAGTTTAATGACGATTGCATTATAATCAGCCCGAATTTATCATATTCCCATTGGCTGTCAGATGTAAATAATGCATTTACTCCATGACCATCTAAAACCTACACTTTCCTTGAGCAGAAGATAACCTAATTCCTACTTTGTCATGTTTCTCAGGGTTTGGGGTTCACTCGAGCCCTTAAAAAAAGGTCTGTGTGGGGTGAATTATGGGACTTGCACATGTCATTAGTATCTATTAGTGTTCTAAAGTGTGAGTCTTGGGGCTTCCAGGAAGATGGCAGAACAGTAAGCAGCAGAGTAAACAGCCTCTCTGAGAGATACAGTCCAGATGCTGGAATATAGCATCATGGGGAAGACAAGAAGGAAGGAAGTGGGTCCTCTGGAACCAGTAAGAATCTAAGTGAGAAGTGAAGCCCACAGAGAGAGTAAAAAGAAAAATTTCAATGAAGAAGGAGGCAGTGGCTGGTGGCACCTTTGCCTGGAGCCAGACCCACTGTACAAGAGGAGCTGTTGGAACCTGGGGATGCACGGTCACAGTGATGGTGGCAGCTGGTGACCCCAGAGGCCTCTGCAAAGAGATGCAGCAGTGGAGGAGAGCCACGGGTGGACACAGAGGACTGCACTGGTTGGTGATGAGTGCAGATGACTCAGTCCTCGCGTGGGAGAGAGCAATTGGCCTGGAGCCATTTTGAAGTCCCACAGGACAAGCCCAGAACCAGAACTGCTGCAGGCTTCCTCCAGCAGCTCCTACCTGAGTGCAGACTAATGGAAATCACTCAGACTGAGCCCTGACCCCGCGCACATTCCAGGGGCCATCATTGAGGTTCCCCACAAGTATCCAGCTGGATCTGGAGGCACCAGCCAGCCCTGCCCCAATGCACACTCCAACAGCTATTGTAGGGACTCCCTGCCAGTGACCAGTTCAGTCTGGAGATGATGGCAGACCCTGCCCCCATGTGCACTTGGGCAGCCATGGTGGAAGATCCTCTCTGGTAACCAACTAGGAGGTGGTGGCCAGCCCCAACCCTGAACACACTCCACCAGCCATCAGGTAGCCAACACAGGCTGGGAAAAGCAGCAGACAGCCCTGCACCAGTGCACCCATAGCCAGCACTGGCTAGAAGAACCAAACAGTCTTGCTTCAGAGAAATTGTAGCCAATGCAGGAAGTGCCTAGAACCCCACTACACACTTGTTTAGAAGAACCAAGGAATATGTCAAGATGAAGAAGTAAGAGGCAATCTCTGACCTCTAACCCAAGCAGAGCAAGTTCAGGAGATGTAAACATGGAAGAGATTGGGAGTCACACAACCTGAAATTTCTGAAGTGATGGCAACTGAAGTAAACAAACAGCTTCATGAGGCTATAAAAGAAATTAGAAAAGAAACACTAACTCAGGTAAAAGAAGAAATGAAAAACATAATAAAAGAATTACTAAGCACCTCTAAAGAAGACATAGATCAAAAAATGGAGAAGTACAGGAAAATGAGAGAAATCTTGAATGAACAATATAAGAAAGATTTAGACTACATGAAACAGATTCAAAGAGATATCCAGGAAATTAAAAACCCCATTGAAAGCTGGCAAAACCACTTGAAAGAAACTGAAGATAGACTTTCAGACCTTGAAGACAGGTTTGCAGCTCGTGATTGCAAAAGGAAAGATCTCTTAAAAATAACAAGGAACCAGGAAGTAATAATTCAACAGCTGCAAGACAATCCAAAGAAGCATAACTTAAGAATAATAGGTGTGAGTGAAAAAGCAGGGATCAACACAAATGACATTAAAAGTCTGTTTACAGAAACAATATCATAAAACTTCCCAAGCTTGGGAAAAGGAAGTAGCATTCAGATAAATGAGGCATATAGAACTCCAGCTAGCCATAACCAAAATAAATCTACACCCAGACATATAATAATCAAGATCCCAGAAATTCCACACAAAAACAGAATATTAAAAGCTGTTAGAGAAAAGAAACAGATCACCTATAAAGAAAAGCCCATCAGAATCATGACAGATTTCTCAGCACAAACCATCAAGTCAAGAAGAGCTTGGAGTGAAGTATTTCAAGTAACAAAAGAAAACAACTTCCAACTCAGATTGATGTACCCTGCAAAACTATCTTTCAAAATTAATGGAGAAACAAGATACTTCCACGACAAAGAAAAACTGAAGGAATTCATGACCACCAAACCAACCCTACAAAAAATACTAAAGGACATTGTAGAGAGAGATAAAAAAAGAACACGGTTCCAGGAACAGTGGCAAAGGGGTATCACCGAGCAGGGCAGACAACTGAATGGAGAGGAATAGTAAGCAGCCAACAGCAGGAAAACAGCATGGCAGAGATGAGGCAGTGCATGTTGGCCATAACCATTAATGTAGATGGTCTCAATTCACCAATAAAAAGAAACATAGGCAGAGTGGATCAGGAGACAGGATCCATCAAAATGTTTTATACAAGGAACATATTTAGCGTGAAAGGGGATTCATAGACTGAAAGTCAAAGGAGAGAGAACAATGCTCTATGTAACAGGGAACCAGAAAGAAGTGGGGGTAACTTGCCCATAAGCTGCAGAAAAGACAAGAAAGACACGGCATTTTTATCCAATGGAAAGCTACTCAGCTATAAAGAAAGATAACCTTAAGGCTCTTGTAGGTAAATGGATACAACTTGAGATCATGGTCATGGATGAAAAGGTTCAGTCACATGGATGAATATCGTGTTGTCTCCCTAGCATAGAAACTAAAGGAGTTAGTGAGATCCAAAATGCACAATACATATTGTGAAAGTGAAAGGGGAGGAAGTGTCTAAAAAGGGAAAGCAGTGGCCATTGTTAATCTATTATCATGATTTGAATCCCACATTGTTTTCACTGTTCTGTTTAGTTTGGTTATATTCTGTTTCAGTTTGTCTAATTTTCTTATATTTGATGGCATGGACAGCTATTTCAAAGATAAAATATATTATGGTAGCCATGATTGATTTCCTATTATCTTTTTTTGTGGTTTATTATTTTTTAAAAAAGTAAAACAGAAAAAAGGATAGTACCTATTATCTTGTTTTGAAGCCCTGTATTGCTTTCCTTGTTTTGTTTTGATTGATTTTATTCTATTTTGATTTGTTTGATTGTATTGTGTCTGATGGTATGGGCAACTACTTTGAAGATAACAAGAGGCGTTACAGTAGCCACTGTTGTTTTGCTATTGTTTTGAAGTCCTGTATTGCTTTCACTGTTTTGTTTTTATTGGTTTTATTCTGTACTATTTTGTATGATTTTATTATGCCTGATGGTATGCGCAGTTATTTTGAAGATAACAAGAGGCAGTATGGTAGCCATCCTTGATTTCCTTTTATATATTTTTTTGAAGTCATGTACCATGTTCATTGTTTTGTTTTGATTGACTCTGTTCTGTTTTATTTTGTTTGGTTTTATTCTCTTAAAATAAAAAAAAATTCTTGGGAAAAAAATTAAGTGTGAGTCTCTCGTTTCTAATACAATGCCACAGAAAATGAAGCATTCTGTCCAACGTAACACCTGCTTGAAAAGAATGAACAATGCAAAGGAACTGGAGCACTATTAGGTGAAAATCAGTGAATCCAGGATTCACATGAGGAATTTTCTACACAAGGCAAGACCTCTCTTTATTGATAACTTTGTGTAAGAGCACCCTTGCTGACAGGTATCTCACCTGCCTAAACGACCCATCAATAGTCTATGAAAAACTTGATTTTCCTGTTAAAAGATAAAACCCTCAGAGTCCAACACAAAGTAATGCGATGGTGCAACAACAGTACGTATGAAGGAACATTGGATTTTTATTTACCTGGATGAAGAAAGTCCTCTGAAGGGACTCCATAGTACCTTTCCCAATTATACAGAAGAATGAATCTCCAATGTAAATTATGTGAATTTATATGTATTATACTCCTGTTCAATAAGACAATATGAAGCTGAAATGAGCTACTAAATGCAGAGGTTTATCTTGGGCTTTGGCTTGAATTGAAGCAAAACTCTCCCTGAAGAGGAAAGTTATAATGACCTTCCTTTGCTAGACAGAATCTCATCTTCACTACCTTTTAGCAAGGTGCTCCCTGGAGAAGGTTTCCTGTGCAATACACAAGATCCTTCCTATCTGCTTTCCCCGCACTGACACTCTGATGGGTGACCTTATCAAGGCTAAGCCCTTCTTCTGGCTTTATGCTAAAAGAGGCATCAAATACCTTCCCCCTGTTGGTCTCAAGGCAAATGTGAGAATAACAAAGTTCTTGAACTCCACTGCAAAAAACAAAAGACATCTATTTGGAGCCATTAACATTATCCCCAGACACCCTCCAGTGGTGAGCACTCAGTCCACAGTCATCTTACTCTACGTGATGGCTCCTCAAAACCTCCTCACTGAGACAGGGTGCTCTGCCACCTGCGTGCATGATGAGCTAATTGCTGAATTCCCTTGTCAGGCTGCCTAGCTGTTGTTAATTATTTGCTCACATGAAATGCACAGCTCACGGGGCTTGTACCAGAAGGACATGAAAGGAATCCCCCAATGAGAAGCTCTGCCATCCCCTCCTACCAATCTGTTAAACAAATCTAAATGACACTCAACAAATGACAAGATTAAAAAATGCACCTCTGGCATTATACAGGAGAAAACAGACTGCAACCAGGAGAGCAAAGCTGCGGAGAGATAGAGTGTGTGTGCCCCCAACGAGTAAGAACTGAGTTCCCAGCTAGGCCTATGCCAGGCAGAGAGGAAGGACACCAAGGCTCAGCAGGTTTCCAAACTGTTTCTTTGCAGCTTACTGTAGGGTAAATACAAATGCAAACACAAAAGAGGAGGAAAAGATGAAATCTGTAAGGAATGTCTTACAGAGAAGGCCTCAGTGTTCAAATGAGATTGGCAAACATTGCAGGGAAGACTTTGCCAAAGCAGGTTGTGATTCATTATGACAGAAGAGAGAGACAGAGACAGAGATCTTCTATGAGAAGACCAAGCCTGCCTTGACCTGCTTCATCCACTTAGAAACACTTGTCAAACTCATACTTTTTCTTGCCTACCAACTAAGTTTTACTATTTCATTTTGGTGCCCTCTAAACACATCAAAGGAACTTCCCCTCTTCACCAACATTTTATATCTCTAACATCTCCCGCAACCTCTTACAAATCTTTATTCACTGCCTGAAGTTTCTAATCTGGGCATCACCCTAACATGAGTTTGATTGGATCAGAGTCATGTAACAAGCTCATAAGAGTCTACCCTATTGAGCAGTTGTATTTGTGATTTGGTGGTAAAGCAGGAAGTAGGCAGGTTTCTTGAATCTGCAGGTAAATAGGAAACTGTGTGATGGTTTCGAGCATAACAAATTTAGTATAGCACCATCAGGATTAAAGTAGATATTAATAGACAGGAGCTAAGACCAAATCAAATAAGATCCAGTTTAGCATGGAGAAATGAAAGGTTCCATGTTTGGGGTCAATAACGTTTCTCAAAGACAAAATATGAGATCACAAATACACATATTGAAAAAAATATACCATCGCTTCTCGGCCTTTTGGCTAAGATCAAGTGAAAAAAAAATACCACAGAAACACACACTGAAAAAAATCTTAGACTTTTTTGGTCAACAGTGAGCTAGGATAAGATTATCAGAAAGGACTGTGATCTTCAACTGCTCCCTGAGAAGAAGGCAATTATCCTGTTTTAATCTAAGTCAATCTGCCCAGAGATGATCACACATAGGTTTGGGAACTTAGATGATAAACAGACACACTTCAGAAAGAATCAGCAAGATGGCGAGGGGCTTATGAGTCAAATGAGTTGATGACTGCTTCAAGGGACAGAGATGCTCAGTGTGAAGAAGTAAAGAAAGGTTAAGGGAGGCCATGATTATGTCTTCAAACTCATGAAGAATTGTTTTCTAGAAGAAGGATTAAATATGCTCATGTAGCTTAGCGGAGGAGTAAAATGTATACCAACAGATGGAAGCACATGGACACACTTTGGGTTCCTATGGAGGAAATGTCACTTAGTCAGATTCGTGTATGCTGGGAAGAAACAGGCAGCAAGGCAGTCTTCCAGGCTCTGCAGGGATCTACGGTCAGATCTATAATGCCCCCAGAAGTCGCATGTGATCGGATCATGGTGGCACCACACTCATCAGTGGGTTCATCCACTAACAAGCTCAGAGTTGAATGTGCTGTTAGGAAGTGGGGCCTGATCAGGGACCAGGGGACTGGGTGTGTGAGTTGGAAAGGCTATGCTCATCCCAACTCCTCCCTTCACTCCCTACAGCTCTTCTCTGCCAGACCCTTCCACCATGCCCTTTCTACCTTGGAGCCTGCCAACCATGGACTAAATCCCTAATACCATGAGCCAAAATAAACCACTCCCCTTGTCAGTTGTGGTGTCAGTATTGTGTCTCAGTGATGAGAAAGTGACCAAGATGCAGGATCTGATGGAGGATCAATGGACAACTACAGCAAACCTCAAACTTTGGAAAGGCAGAGAAACATTGCCTCAATATTGGTAAGGGCTACTTTCAAGTGGTAGCTATAGGCCAGAAGTTCACATATTTTGTAATCCTTGTAGTAGACCTAAAAGACAAGCATTGCTATACTCAATGTTAGAGAGGTTAAATGACTTAACTAATACCATTCAGTAAACAGTAAAGCCTAAATTCAAAACTGAATGTAAACTTCTGCCATGCTAGTCTGTCTCATAGTCTCTGGAGCCAAATATTCAACCAGTAGAGTACATGCAAGGTATCTGACAGAAAAAAATCATTGACTAGAGTCACAGAACCTCTATTTGCACCTTAACCTTTACTAAGTATACACTGCGACTTGGAGTAAGTCGTGAACCTATCTGGTCCCTCCAGTTTTTCATCCATAAACTTTTAATAGCAATACCTATTATACAGAATGTTTTTCCCTGAACACTCAGAAATGCTCCCCAAAAGTATTTTATAAAGTCTGAAACGATTTTTACAAATGGAACACTGTTAGTGTTATTAAGTAAAATTGTGTACTTATCTTCACAGAACAGTCTAAAAATACTTCAATTATTTTCAAAAGAAATACCAAAACCTCATAGAAGCTGCATGCCACAACCAGTGCAAGTCTAGTTCCCACTGCCAACTTCAGTTTCTATAAACATTTAGAAGTGCAACCAGATAGAGAGAATGTGAACCTCAGAAAGCACTCCCTAGACAATGAAACCAACAACACTGGGAAGCCAGTCATGGTCCCAGCCTTTCCAGGGGTCCACAAAAAATATGCTGTTCATAGTATTTGACTACAGCTCTGGCTGACTGCTGCCAAAATATCTGCTGATGCTTATGAGTGGTGATAGTTTGGTGCAAACTGGTATTATTATCCACCTACAAGGAGATTTAAATGCTAGACCTCAGTGATAATAAATCAAAAGCCTGCTGTTCATATAAAACACACACTATAACTAGGACTTTCAGGGTGAGAAAGGACATCAAAAGGATTCTAACCCAGCCCACTGGGCTGGAATGGTGTCGGCACAGACCAGGACACAACTGAACTGCCTTCCAGGGGCCACCCCTCTTGGGACCCCTGGAGGAGAAGGAGAATGCCCGCTTCCTGGGCCCAGCCCGCCATGCCAGTGACACAACTGAACTGCCTTCCGGGGGCCTCCCCTCTTGGGACCCCCAGAGGAGAACGGGAAAGCCCCCTTCCGGGGCCCAGCCTGCTGGGCCTGAGGGCACTGGTGTGCGGGCTTGGAATCAGGGACAAACACCCCCGCCCCGACCCCGGTCAGCAACCTGCTGTTTTGGCGGTCTGGCTAAATTGATAGGAGCCAGGGAACATCGAGCAACTATTTGCTAGTATTTTTTCGTAGATTTTGCAGGCCTCTGGTCAGCAACCTGAGCATCTCTTTGGAAGGTGACAGTAGGCAGTGTAGCAAGTATGGGGGATTCTCTTCTGTTTTGCCTTCGAGGCCCAATATGGCTCTCTCTGTTTTGCTTTACTCTGATCGTTATTATTATTATTAATATTTTCCTTTATTTT
>RJWM01028817.1:0-13724 GCA_004363535.1 Dasyprocta punctata | reverse complement strand
CAGTTTCAATTCTACTATACCTGTTGGAATGGTCAGCTATTCTGAAAACAAGATACAGTATAATGGCTATTGTTTTCACATTATCTCTCTTTGAAGTTCTGTAGCAGTTCTGCTGCTTTGTCTTGACTGACCTTGTTCTGTTATGCTCTGTTATGTTCTGTTGGATTTTACTATCTTTAAAATAAAATGAAATAAAATAAAAAATAAAAAATAAAAAAAAAGGATTCTAACCCAACTTCCATCTGCTCCTGGTTATGTTACTATATGAGCATCCCAAAGCCATGTGTCATGTAGCGAGCATGTATGACAATCCCATGTAGTAATTTGAGCTTCACCAGGCAGAAGACATCCTCCCTGAAGGCCTGATGACCAGGAATTTCTAAACATCCTTGTGGAATATATCAGGGTCTAGCAGCTATGTTAAAAAAACAAAGGAAACAGTTTACTGTATCTTCAATCATCCCTTTACACAGCCACAGGCCTCATATTTAGACACCTACCCCAAATGTGGTCATCTCCAAGATTCCAGCTAGGATCCATATTCATTGACCTTTTGACATTTTTAGGACTTTGGAATGCACTAAGGTTCTCTGGCAATTCCCAAACTAGGCTAGGCAGTAAGAGAATTTCATGAGTTATACAAAAATACAAATTCCTGGACTCCTCTCTAAGTGAGACATACAAGCGCCAGCCTTGCACCGTGCAGACACGAATCTCTCTGATGGCAGCCTGCGGTGGTACTGTCCACCCCCTGCAATGGAACTGGGCTTGGCTGGGTGCTCTGGCCACTGATGGAGCAACACCACAGCCCAGCAATGGAAGTAGCCAGGACTCTGCCTATTTACCCAGAAGACGCGAGTGATGGAAATAGTAGGATCATTTCTAAAGACTGCTCTGTTTGAATTCTTAGGAAAAAAGAAAACAGGAAAGCACTACAAAGAAAAGCAAAAATATCCTTCAGCACTCACTTTTTTTGTGAAGCACATAAAGCAGTGACAGAGTTTTCCTGACTGTGTCCCATTGATAATAGTGATATGGATGATGAATGAAGGGAAGAATCAATAGATGATAGATACGGAGACACTCCTTATTTTCCCAAGAATAACATATCTCTGCTTTACAAGCTTACACTATAGTATGAATAATTAGCAACAAACAATATAACTCTGTCATTCAACCTCGTATAGAATGAGCTGGATATTCCCCAGTTCCCCCTACAGATATGGCTCTGCTTTCCCATTCTTCATGCCGCAAGACACTGACCTTTGCATCTCTATCAGCACGTTCCCTCTCTCTTCTGCTCCTGGTTGATATCAGCCCAGGGGACCTTCCAGCCAGGCAGGGGGAAATGAGATTGAGGTGAAGGACTTGGCGGCACACAGTACCTGCTGCATAACGCTAGCTGCTTTCACTGAGAACAAAAACACATTGTAGAAGGTCCTTACTAGTAAAGGATGCTTTCATGATTTCTCACCTTCTCTATCTCAGCTGCTGTCTGTAGTCATCCCAATATAAACGTGTCAATATAAGCTTGATTGTTTTTTAATAATATTTACAGAAAGGACAACTTGTGTGCTGTGACTTCTTTGCAGTTTGTACACTGAATTATTCATTTAGTTTGGGGCTCTTTCTTTTAAAACTAATCATCATCTTCTAAAAAGTTCTTTTCTCTTTTTCTCATGCCATTGGTCTTGTCAGACTTTAGAAGTTCACAATCACCAAGGAAGAGCAAAGCAATTTAGATCAAATTTCCTGTTCTGAAGGAAGACTTTTGTTATTAAGTGTGAGGCATTCAATAGTAACTGCCAGCTGTTTAATCAAAAAGTTATTGTTCATTGTGGAGGAAAAATTGGAATTTGGAAAACAATGAGCTACAACTCTAGGCTCAGAAAATGTCTGATGAAGTTTCCAACCCCTTTCAAACTCTGTTTCATCATTTTAACTATAATGGACCATTTCCTGTAAGGCATTTCTTGGATGATAATAAGGAAATCACTGAAACAACTGAAACGTCCTACTCACCACTTTAATTATCTCTTTTCTTGGTGGCCCTTCATGTTCAGGTCACAGTATAAATTAAAGACAATTTTCAGACATGTCTTAAATAAGTCTACTATTAAGGACATATAACTGACTCCTGTATTTCAAAGATCAAAATGAATGAAAAGAATAATTATGAAGGTAATGGAATTACAAAAGGGAAAACACACACTAGTCAGGGAAGACTACTTTGAAGATGACTAATTGGAAAAGAATGGACTCAGGAGTCAGAAGGGCCCTATTCTAAATTCTATTCCAATCAAGTGAAAAGCTGTCTTGGGCAAATCACTTGTCTCCTTAGGATTTTACATAAAAAAGATGCTGCTTTCCCTGCTTCTCTATTTATTTTGAGGCTTGATGAAATGAGACACAGTACTTGCTTTGGAAAATGTTGTCTAACATTAATGTGTAGTGGTATAAGTAATGTGACACTGAAAGCCACCTGAGTGCTTGTTGGTTTTCTACATCCTTCCAGTGACCCAGCTAAATTCTTTTCCTTATGTTTATTCCATGGGATAACTTGATAACCTTTTAATAAGCCTGTTGCTCTTTGCTCAAGTTATTCAAGTTGATTTCTGTTATAAGGAAATTATATTGAATGTCAAATAGTTCAGCACGCAAAGGAAGCTCTACAGTAAGACTCGGGATGCTCACCCACCAGAACACATGACGATAAAAGCTCTGATCTTTTCCCCATCCCCAGAGCCTATCTGGCTTACAACCTCCAGGCAGCATGCTTGAAAGCAGACATCAGCTCCTGTTTGTCTTGGCATCCTCAGTACCTAAACCAGTTCCTGCAATAGAAATATATGCTCAAGAATATGATTTTCATTTCATTTATTTTGCACATGTATTCTCAGATTTTATCTGTCAGATCAGTTCCCGGACACCGGCATCTCCTTGTGATATCACATTCACTGAGGGTAATCCAGTTTGGTTCCCCCTGCCTTGGGCTTAGAGTAAGAGTCCTCCAGCCAAATCAGATGCAACTAGAGGTCACTATGTTAAGTGCACTAAGTCAGATACAGAAAGACAAGTACTATGTGTTCTCTCTCATCTGTGGATGCTAAAACAAATGATCTCAAAGCAGAAGAGAGGAGAACAGTGATTATCAGAGGCTAGTAAAGGGAGCTGGAGGGAAGACTAGAAGGAAGGTAGAGAATAGGCACCAAATCACAGTTTGTAGGCATAAGATCTAGAATTCTATATTACAGTAGTCTGAAATATTATATGTTTCACGAAGAACAAGAAGACAGGAGCACCAAGGTCCCACACATAAAGAAACAATAAGGAGATAGATACTGATTTGACTTTATCAATATAAATTATATACATTAATTTGATTTGATTAGTACACATTATATGCCTGTTTTTTAATTGGTGTGTGAAATATCATAGTACACTCTTTAAGTCTGTATAACTATTATGTGTTAACTAGAAAAACATTTCTAAAAGTGTCTGATAGGTTCTGCTAGCCTGGGGCTTAGCTATCTGTAACATGACATCCCCCCAACTTGGTACTGAACCAGAGAAACAACTTAGCTCTCCAAGAGTAAACTCTAGGTTTTCCTTCTCATTCCAGAGATAAACCTCCCACTCCTTTTTGCCCGTGCACTGAGCCCTCTCTAATCCCACGACTCCACAACCCCCCAAGCCTCCACCCCCAGACCCCAGTAAATCTTTCTGTTCCCTGTTTTACACAAGCAGATGCTCCTTCAAATCAGCTGTTAATATGTCATTTTGCCCACCTCCCAAACTCCTCCCCCAGCCAAAGTTGATAAAGGTAAGTACACTCCTTTGTTCTTGTTGAGAGCTTCTACACCCCTCAGCCCCTAAAGCTCTCCCATGCCCTCTGCATTAAAGGCCTTCTCCTTATCTCTCTCGCTCTCATTTTTCTCTGCACCACTTCAGATTGAGTGCCCCAAAATAGTCAATCCTGTCCACTAGTACTTCCAATACCAGGCTGATGGAAAGGCTGAAATGCAAATTTTTATATGGAAGAGGTTGCTTGCAATAGTTTAAGAATTATGTGATACCTCCATGGGCAAGTCTTCCCTCATCTCTTTCTACAGATCTTACAAGTTTTCTCTCTTTCTCTTTCTCTTTCTCTTTCTCTTTCTCTTTCTCTTTCTCTTTCTCTTTCTCTTTCTCTTTCTCTCTCTCTCTCTCTCTCTTTCTCTCTCTCTCTCTCTCTCTCTCTCTCTCTCTCTCTCTCTGTCTCTCTCTCTCTCTCTTTCTCTCTCTCTCTCTCCCCCCTCCATTTCATGACTAGACATTACTAGGCACTCTATATCAATACTCAAGAAATATTGCTTAAGTAAATGAATGAAATACTTGACAACATCGAAGGTCTGGAGAATCTCTCCACTTCACTTTACAGAGACACTGGCTATGCCAACTTGTTGGATTTATTCACAAATCCTGGAAGTTGCAGGCAGTGTCCTGCCTCTGTCTTTTGTACATTCTGGTCCCCTGGCAAAAAACACCCTTTTAGCACTTCACTGATTGCATAATATGCCAAGAACTCAACACAGCTGTCAAACTGGGCAGCTCTACTCACTCAATCTTTCCTTGAGTTTTACTGAAAATGCTACTTGTATCTTATTTTGCAAGTTGCTGTCAAAATGTCTGACACCAACCTGAATTTCTTTTCTTTGTAAACGATGTGGTCTTTTTGCCTTGAGTTCACAAAGTTATTTTTCTTTTGTTTAAAATGTAATTTACCGGAATATATATCAGAATTG
Source organism: Dasyprocta punctata (assembly GCA_004363535.1). Classification (NCBI taxonomy): domain Eukaryota; kingdom Metazoa; phylum Chordata; class Mammalia; order Rodentia; family Dasyproctidae; genus Dasyprocta; species Dasyprocta punctata. Next base: position 8,940 of record RJWM01028817.1, on the reverse strand, counting down.
ACTTTATAGGTCAGATTTTCCTGATTCATGATTGGTTTGTTCAAAATATAGATTTGGGTTTTCTTTTATATTCTGGTATGGTAATATTTAACAGATTTATTGAGGTATAAATCATAGATGATACAATTTATTTAAGGTCTATACTTCAACAGATTTTGATATATTACATTATCAATTTTTAACCATAAAATATATATAACAAAAATGTTACCATTTCATTCATTTTTAACTGTACAAATCAGTGGTACTAATTAAATTCACAATGTTGTACAACAATCACCTCTATCTACTTCCAATACTTTTTCATCATCCCAAGCATAAATTCTGTAATCATAAAATAATAATTCTATATTCTCCCCACCCCAAGCCCCCACTAGCCCCAGTCTACATTCTGTCTCTATGATTTTCTTATTCTAGATGCTTCATGTAATCATCACCATCACCATCGTCACCTCTTTATCCCCAGAAATTAGTATAGGACCTAACACAATAAATGCTGACTGAAAGAAAGTACTTGTTTTCTCAGCTGTAATAGCATCAAAATACACTTGTTTCATTATACCAGCATTATATCAGACAGTACCCTATATGATAATCTACTGGTCACTGTACTGGTTTTAGCTTCCAAGTAAGACCACAAGCTTCTTAGAGAATATAATATATACTTACTTCCATATTCTCTATTGCATTTTCCTATTATCCTGGATTTTAAAAAGAAAAGAGAGGAAACCAAGATTGACCAAGACTTTTTTGAAAGATGGTGAATATCTGAATCTTCATTTGACTCTTGGGGACATGTTTCTCTGTGTCAGAACACAGATCTGAAGAGAAACTCAGTGCTCCTTCTTCTACCTCGCCTTTTCCTTCCCATCTGTGAGATTTTAGTGTAACCACACCCAGCTCCAACCTGTTGAACTAGAGTCCTGACTCAGTCACCTAACCTATCTATAAAATGAAAAGGTGAGAGGTGCCTCCTATGTTTTATGTGATATCAAAATAAAATAACATTTATAAACCACTGGCCAGGTGTATTTGCTCAAGGAACGGCAGCTCTCCTCCTGAGCCCTCCACTCCATCCCACCCGCTTCACCTAACATAATCCATATCACTAACCAGGTACAACCAAGGAAGAGGCCCAGTGGCACTTCCAACCAGGCCAGCAGCAAACCCTTTCTGTGCCTATTGTAAAATACCCTCACCTATATCTCCCTGGCCCTGCAGACCATCTGCCCCAAAGACTCCACTGCTTAGCCATTTGGTGGCTCTCAGAAAACCAAATTCATCTTCCTTAAGTTTTATTTAGATTTGGTCTGGTCTGGTTTTACACCAATAACACATATAATGAAAGTGCTCAATAATTAGTAACAAAGGATACAAAGGAAACAATGCAGAATAGTCATTCATTCTTCCTTCAACAGATATTTATTATCTACAGTGGTTTAGGCACAGTACTAAGTTCTGAAGAATCCCTCTCCTCATAGAGGAAGATAGAAACAGCAGGAGGTAGAAACGGGGAGATAAAAATGCGCAACAGCCAAACAAATACAGGAAATAAAGACACAAGGAAGACAATGAAGCATGGGGAAGGAGAACAACATGTTGGGAGAGTTTCTAGGTAGATTCCTGGCTCAGATGACATTTGAATAGTGAGTTAAGCAAGTAAGAGAGAAAAAATGAGAACAAAGAGAAAAGAACCTAAGGCATGTGAAGAACGCTCAAAGAACACCAAGACTCAAGGAACCAGGTGTTCCTGGGGCATAGTAAGCCAGGTAGACAGTGGCAGGAGATGAAGTTGGGGGAAAAGAAAGGGGCTAAAACACCTTAGACTCATAGCCCATCCCCAGCCTCAATCTGCTACCTTACGTGACATAGGAAGCTTTGGGGCGATGTGAGTAGAGGGCTGACATGATCTAACTTGGTTGATGGATTAAGGATAGACCGGGAACCTATTTTAATCCAGGGTAACAGCCAATGTGGAATCAGGAAAACCTACTGATCACTGATGATTACATTGAGAATGCAAGAAACAGTCAAAAGTGAAGGACTCCAAGTCTTTGGTGTCCCTGTAACTCAGCCAAGAATAATTTTCAAGGAGGAAGTGACCAATTAGGTCAAACACAAGTGATAGGTCCAACAACATGAAGATGGAGAATTAACTCTTGGAATTGGCCTTGTGGAAATCATTAGTAAAGACGATATTTACCAGCTCTTTTGGGGATTTTTGCTGTAAGGAAAAACTGAGAAATGGAGATACCGGCTAGAGAAGGAGATGGGAGTAGAAAGTGTATGAGCTGCTTGACTTGCTTCTTGTTGATAGAATGCAGGAGGAAGGGGGAAATGGTTGAAATAAGGGCTGCAGAAAAGAGTCCCCCCACAAAGGAAAGTGGTGGCTGGAAAAGGATGGAAAACACCACAGCAGTGGAAGTGCAGGGTCCATAACACAGAACCAGGCAGGTTCTAATTGTTTCTATCTTCTGGGTGAGGCAGGAAGTAAGTTTATCAAAGGAGTGTGAGGAGAAAGGAGAGGTGTGGGGAGTGTGAGGACAGAGGAGGAAATGCAGAATGATTACCTCATCAAGGAGAGGAGTGTGATGTATTTGAAGTCACGCAGGCCTGAGTTTCGATTCCACCTCTCATCTGCCCCTTACTTCTGGGACCTTACTGACCCTATGACCTCACAATCAAAATGGAAATGAAAATGTCTTAAAAACGTCTGCTCCTACATGCCACAGAGTTGTTCTGAAGGCTGCATGGGATGCTACATGCAAACTTCCAGCAAGCAGTAGACACTTAATAAACAGTATTTATTTTTTTCTCTTTTTATCTTTCATCTTCCTGCTGACCCCTTCTTTTTTCTAAAGGATATGTGGGTGAGGATAAAGTAGGTGTCTCACTGACAATTTAGGAACTAAATGAGATTGTCTTTTACCTTTTACTCTTTACCTTCTCTTTCTTCTTTACCCCTTGAGACTCTTTCCAAACTTAATATTCAACCAAATGAGTCAACCAAGCAACCAATAGGTATCTGACAATCTTCCCTGTATTCAAAGTGGATTTACAAGCAATAGAAGGGTCATAACAGAGATGCTGTTCTTTTTGTTCAATTAAATAACCTGATGGCATAAACAGGAAAGAAGTCTTACAAAGAAACTCATTTCCTATAGGCACACCACACTCTCTCATACACAAATTCTGTGTATCCTTCAACCCCAATTCTATGCAAACTAATCATCCAGAAGCCATCAAATTCAATTTCCTCACTTGTACAAATAATGCCTGAAAAAAAGAAAGTTCTTGCCAAAGGACATACAGAGCTTGGTAGCACAGTTAGAATGCAATTCTTCTCATCCACTAGCCAGGATTTGCTTAATTTTATTTCACAAATGTTCCCTTTCTTTCTCTCCCTCCTTCTCTTACTGCTAACAACAACAGTGACAATGATAACGAAAATAAATAACCTTTAAAAAACATTTACTATGTGCCACATGAATCTGTATGCTTTCCATACATTGCTTCAATTAAACCCACTAAGCAGGGTAAAGTGTGTGTGTGTGTGCACACACATGTGTGTGATAAGGATCAAACCCAGGGTTTTGCACACGCCAGGCAAATGTTCTATCATTCAGTTACACTCAAGTCCTCTCTTTTTAAAAACAAAAGACAAGATTGTGGCCCAAGCAACTTTGGAAAATGGAGGCTCTAAATAAGAACCCAGCCACTTGGTTCTGTTCTAAACCTTTCCCTTGCTCCACTGCTCCTCGTGCCTTCCTTTCATTTCCACTGAAAGTTAATTCTCCCATTTCCAAACTCTGTAACCACTGATCTACACTTTGAGTTCATGTGGCTTGTGGGCCTCTCAAGTCATGGAATTATGGGTTTCTACCTGTCTCTTCAAAGTTATGGAAAGCACATTAGCCTTCAACAATTCAATCTTTTCTCTCATGCCCAACAGAGGCACCTGTGCTCAGTAATCCTTCTTTCATTTACAAATCCATTCATCCATTCAGCAAATCCTACCGCACATCTATTCTGTGCCAGGCATTCAGTCATGTGTCAGGGACACAGCATTAAAACCAGGCAAGTCCACAGGGTGGACACTGTTCACTGAGCGAGAATGAGACATATTCTAAATTGCACAACATGCAGTGACCAAGATAATTTTACATACTGATGAGCCCTTCAAAGGCTGTAACAGGGCATCACCAATGCATGTGACAAAGAGCGACCTGTAGACTCATGCCACATCCCTCTGGAAGCTTGGGTACAAAACTTTCCAAGACAATTTCCAACATAAATACCTCCAGGGTGAGAAGACCACAGACACAAATGATAGGATTTATCCTTGCCAAATACTGTGCTTTTTAAATATGAAAAAAACAAAAGCTCAAGGATTGGCCTTTTCATGATGTTCCTCGGCACCATTTTGACAATTTCCTTTTTTCCCAATCACATCAATATATCCCCCAAAGGCCTTATCATCAAATGCACCCCTAGCAGAGAGTACCTGCATCAGGAAACGACTCATCTGGAGCTAGAAGAGGTCTCTACTGGGTTCCTAAGGAGCTGACCTTGTGAGCTTGGGGGAGAAGGGGAGGGGGTGTGGGCTGAGCTTTGGGGGTGGATCTGTAGGATCATGTCCTGTGGAAGGTGAATCTCCTCCACCGTGCTGAGGGAGCAGGTGAGGATGCAGAGCCCACTGTGGAGACCTACGTGCTCCAGCCTCGAAGGCTTACACTTTCCCCGCTGACCATTTCAGCCTCTTGTCCTCATGCCGCAGGGCTAGAACTCTTTCCTCGTGCACGGTCCACTCCAGTTCACATGGAAGTTGCACACTCTTCGTTCTCGGTAAGGAAGATAAAGGCAAGGATTTCTGCCACCCTCATTTTACTGAAGAGAAATCCAAAACCCCAGATTCAAGAAACCCCAAGGGTTTAAGAAACATACTCTAGGACACCGCACTGGAAAGTAGGAAAGGCAGAGGGTGCTCTGTTATAGTCATGGATCTGGACAATAATCTGTACTGAGACTTGCTCATTTGAAAAGCGAATGCTCAATTCAAGGGGTTATTTAGACAAGAAAGTGCAAGGAGTAGATAAACGGCAGGGGATGGTGCGGCATGTCACAGTCTGCAAAAAGTTAAGGCAATTGGGAAGCTCTTACTTTCCTGGGTATAAAAAGGTAGGAACCCACAATGCACAGCCTGATTAGGATCTGTGACCTTCTGTCAAAGGACACAGCCAGCTCAAAATGACCCCACAGAGCAGGGGTTAGGGGAAGAGATGCCCTCTCCCTTCCCCAAACCTCTTGCCAATGAAATTCACAAGAAATTCAGACAGCCTGCTAGGCCACAGAGCAGAGGGAAGAAGGGAGGAGAGAGAATGTTTGTGGAGAAGCAATAGAAGATAGCTCACATGGACTTGGATGCTTTTTGCAGCATGCCATCCTGCCTTCCCCATGAGTGATGACTGTGACTTAGTTAAGCGTGCTTTCTTTTGAGAAAGGAGACATTTTGGTTAATCCCAGTGGTTGATCATCTTGCAAATCCTGAGTCACCTTTCCCAAGCAGTGTTTAGCGAGGATGAGTTCTGGAGTAATGCTCAGACACCCAACTTGCATGTTTAACAATTTTGTGAATGCTGTGAAGGTTGTATTCGTTTTCATCTCCAGATTTTAGAGTTACCCTGAATGGAGATTTAAACTCATCTGTAAAGCTGGATTTCAATACTGCAAGACTCTAAGTTCAGGGAGGTAAAACAGCATCCCACCAAACTATCTGGAATGCAACTTGCACTTAGAGTGTGGCAGGAAAACAAAGTCATCAAGCTATGCCAAGGAGTTGAGCTCAGAAAGATCAGCAAAGCAAAGTCAGGATCTCCCCTGCCAGCGAAGATGCCGTGGAGGGTGGCTGGCAGGTTCTGAGGTCAGTAAGTAGAGAAAAAACTCCAAACAAGTTGCCAAAATAAGAAGGCATCAAAAGTCAGACACTGATGTGCCAAGAATGCAAGAGTTGGGCTTATCAGGCAAAGGTAAGCAGGAGGCCAGCTGGGATAAAAGCCACAGTCTACAGTGGCATAGGTGGGCCTGCAGGCATGTTTTGTGTAATAGGAAGCTGTGTTTAAATGGCCCATGGAAGGGCAGCTGCAACAGGCAGACAGGTGGAGGCTGAGTTTCTTAAAGTGACAGCCTCGCAGTACCAACCCCTGCCAATACGGGGGACAGACTCTGGAGGCAGGAAGCAGTCTGGCCTGCTGGATCATGGCCTGAGCCCTTTGAAAATGCTTTGACAGCAGGAACAGCCATTAAAATGACTTCTGATCCAGCAGATCCTGGTGTTGTTTGTTATGCTGTTACCTTCTGTGCTGCTCAGGTGTGAGAGGAGAGTCATCGTGGTCAGATCTAGCAACAGCATCATCATAACGGCATCATCATAGCACTTACTGACAAGGCCCCATGCTAAACATAGATGCACATGCTGTTGACAATCTATCCCACAACCACTCCTCCCTCTTTGCTCAGAAAACCTGTTTCCTGGATAAGCAATGTACTAGCACCATGAAAGAAAGAGTGATTAGTCTGTGATATTCATGGAAACCTCTGTTCCCTTTGCCAGGGGCAAATGTCTACAGGCAAAGCCAAGGATGTCAGAACACCTTGTCCCAGTCGCAAACTTACCCCAGGTGCCACCTCCTTTAAACTCTCTTTTGAGTAAACATTATATACCCTTTGAGGTATTCTGATAATTTAAGCCATTATTATTTGCAGCAAAAAGGGGCCTATCTGATCCATGTGCACTATTGCCTTTAATTCTAATAATCCCAAAAGGAGGCAAAATTACAGTACCTGTCTTATGCCTGAAGCTTATAAAAATAAATTTCGTTAAAAAGCCCAGGACCCGGTGGATTCATGGCTGAATTCCACAAAAGCTTTAAGGATGTTATGCTACCTATACTCCTCAAGATGTTCAAAGAAATTGCAAGGAACAGGGTGCTCCCAAACTCATTTCTGGAAGCCAGCATTTCCCTGATCCCAAAATTAGATAAAGATTCAACTAAAAAAGAGAATTATAGACTAATCTCTTTACTAAACATAGATGCAAAAATCCTCAACAAGATATTAGCAAACAGAATGCATCACATTATCAAAAAGCTAACACATCTTGATCAAAGAGATGCAAGGATGGTTCAACATACATAAGACTATAAATGTAATACATCACATAAAGAGGAGCAGGGTTGAAACCTACATAATCGTATCTATAGATGCAGAAAAGATTTTCGATAAAATCCAACACCTCTTCGTGATAAAAACCTTGGAAATAAACAGGTATTGAAGGACTTTCCATGAATATGATAAAAGCTATCCATGACAAACCAATAATTAGCATTATACTAAATGGGGAAAAGTTAAAACATTTCTTCTAAAATCAAGAATGAGACAAGGATGCCTGCTATCACCTCTGCTGTTCAACATAGTTCTTGAAACATTAGCCTGAGCTATTAGGTAAGGGAAAGAAATAAAAGGGATACATATAGGAAAGTAAGAACTCAAATTATCACTATTTGCAGATGACATGATACTCTGCATAGAAGACCCAAAGAACTGCACCAGGAAACTCTTGGAATTAATAGTCAATTTCAGCAAAGTAGCAGGAAACAAGCACAAAATCAGTATCATTTGTGTACACCAACCATGCATGGGACAAGAAGGAAAATTACAAAAACAATACTATTCATAGTTGCTTCAAGAAAAATGAAATATTTAGGAATTAACCTAACCAAAGAAGTGAAAGACCTCTACAAAGAAAACTACAGTGCTCCAAAAAAGGAAATTGAAGGGAACATCAGAAAATGGAAAGATGCCCCTTACTCCTGGTTAGGCAGAAGCAATATTGTCAAACATAACTCCAAAACTGCTACAGAGATTTAATGCAATCCCAATCAAAATACCAACAGCATGCTGTACAGATCTAGAAAAAGCACACCTAAAATTCATGTGAAACCAGAAAAGACCCAGGATAGCAAAAGTAACTCTAGGCAATAAGAGCAAAGCAGGTGGCATAGCAATACCTGACTTTAAGCTTTATCACAAAGCAATAGTGATGACAATGACATGGTACTGAAACAAAAACAAACATGTGGCTTAATGGAACAGAACTGAGGATACAAAAACCTCCCCAGACATATCCAGCTATTTGATCTTTGACAAAGGATCCAAAAGCATATGTTGGGGAAAAGATAGCCTATTCAACAAGTGGTGCTGGGAAAACTGGTTGTCCATTTGTAGAAAAATGAAACTGGACCTTTATTGCTTACCATATACTAAATTAAAATAAAAATGGATCAAAGATCGAAACATTAAAACAGAAACATTAAACCTTCTGGAAGACAAAATAGGTAAAACACTTGAAGACATAGTTCTGTTGAAGAAAAGACCTTCTCAACAGAACTTTGATCACACAGGAAATAGCAGCAAGAGTCAACATATGGGATTATATCAGACTAAAGAGCTTCTGTACATCAGAGATTCAGACAGGAGAGTGAAGAGAACCTACAGGATGGTAAAAAATTTTCCAGCTACTCTCAGTATCTAGAATATACAAAGAATTTTAAAAAAATAAACCACTTAAAATTAAAGATGCAGTCAAGAAATAGACTAGAGAAATAAACAGATACTTTACAGAGGAAAAAATACAAATGGCCAGCAAATATATATATATATATATATATATATATATATATATATTTAATTTTATTTAAAAGAAAATAGACACAGAAGATAGAAACAAAAAGCATGAAAGACAAACAACAACAACGACAGATCTGATACAATTACACTGTAGGTTTACACTCTGAGGTGGTTGAAGTTTGACAGTAGTTACAATATTACATATCGTTACCTTCATAGGGGTTGATCATATTGACAGACATAGACACGCAAGGT
>RJWM01028816.1:0-25152 GCA_004363535.1 Dasyprocta punctata | reverse complement strand
TGATTTGCATATGTTGAACCATCCCTGCATTCCTGGGATGAATCCCACTTGATCATGGTGTATAATCTTTCTGATAACTTGCTGTATTCTATTTGCCAGTATTTTATTGAGGATTTTTGCGTCTATGTTCATTAGGGAGATTGGCCTGTAATTTTCTTTTTTGGTTGGGTCTTTCTCTGGTTTTGGTATTAGGGTAATATTTGTTTCCAGGAATGAGGTAGGGAGACTTGTTTCTCTTTCGATTTCATTGAAGAGTTTGAGGAGTGTTGGCATTAAGTCTTCCCTAAATTTTTTGTAGAATTCAGCAGTTAATCTATCAGGACCCGGGCTTTTCTTAGTTCATAGGGTCTTAATTACATTTTCAATTTCATAAGTTGATATTGGGTTATTCAGCAGCTTTATGTCTTGTTGATTCAGCTTTGGTAATTCATAGCTTTCTAGGAATCTGTCCATTTCTTCTGTGTTATCAAATCTATGTGAGTAAAGGTTTTTGAAGTAGGTGTTGATGATCTTCTGTATTTCCACCAGGTCTGTAGTGATTTCACCCTTTTCATTTCTTATTGCATGAATCTGAGTTTTTTCTTTCCTCTTCTTGATAAGGTTGGCTAGGGGTTTATCCATTTTATTTACTCTTTCAAAGAACCAACTCTTCCATTCAGTGATTCTTTGTATTGTTTTCTTAGTTTCAATTGCATTAATTTCTGCTCTAATCTTAATAATTTCCTCCCTTCTTTGGGCTTTGGACTTGACTTGCTCTTCTTTCTCTAGATGTTTGACGTGCAGCATTAGGTTGTTTATGTGTGTTCTTTCCATTTTTCTGATATGAGAGTTTAGTGCTATAAATTTCCCTCTGAGGACTGCTTTCATTGTATCCCACAGGTTCCGGTAATTTGTATTTGCATTTTCATTCAATTGTAGATATTGTTTAATTTCTTCTTTAACTTCTTCTTTGACCCATTGGTTATTTAGGAGAATATTATTTATTTTCCATGTGTTCATGCGGTTATTGTAGGTTTTTTTGTCATTCATTTCCAATTTTACTGTGCTATGGTCAGATAATAAGCATGGAAGTATTTCAGTTCCTTTGCATTTACTTAAGCATGTTTTGTGAACCAGTATATGATCTATTTTAGAGAATGACCCATGTGCAGCTGAGGAGAATGTGTATTCTGATGTTGATGGGTAGAATACTCAGAACACATCTACTAGGTCCATTTGTTCACAAGTTTGATTCAGTTCTGCTATTTTTTTGCTGATTTTTTGTTTGGTTGACCTGTCTCTCTGTGACAATGGGGTGTTAAGGTCCCCTGTTAAAACTGTATTATTGTTGGTTTGGTTTTTCATGTCTATTAAGAATTGTCTTACATAGTTGAGTGCTCCCATATTCGGTGCATATATATTTATGATTGTCGTCTCTTCCTCTTGAAGTTTTCCCCTAACAAGTATGTAGTGACCTTCTTTATCTCTTTTGATCATTCTCGGTTTGAAGTTTGCATCGTCTGCAAACGTAATGGCTACCCCTGCTTTTTTCTGGGTTCGTGTTGCATGGAGTATTGTTTTCCAGCCTTTGATTTTTAGTCTGTGAATTTTTTTTGAGTGAAATGTGTTTCTTGTACACAGCATATTGTTGGATTTTGTTTCTTAACCCACTCTGCTAGTCTGTTTCTTTTTATTGGTGAGTTGAGACCATTTACATTGATTGATATAACTGATACATACTGGCTCATCCCTGTCATGGTATCTTTCTGTTGTTGGTTTTCTACATTTTCTGTTTAATTACTTGCCCTGCTTAGTGGTTTCCTTTTGTTGTTGTTCTTAAGATTGTGGCTATCTTTGTCTCTTTCTAGAGTGTCTTTCAGTACTCTTTGTAGTGTTGGTTTGGTGGCCATAAATTTCTTCAGTTGTTCTTTGTCATGAAAGTATCTTATTTCTCTATCAATTTTTAAGGATCGTTTTGCAGGGTACATCAATCTGGGTTGAAAGTTGTTTTCTTTCAGGATTTGGAATACTTCACTTCAAGCTCTTCTTAACTTAAAGGTTTGATTTGAGAAGTCTGCCATGATTCTGATAGGCTTTCCTTCATAGGTGATCTGTTTCTTTTCTCTGACAGCTTTTAGTATTTTGTTCTTGTGCTGTATTTCTGATACCTTTATTATTATATGTCTGGGTGAGGATTTATTTTGGTTGTGATTAATTGGGGTTCTGTATGCCTCAGTTACCTGTATTTCAGATTCTCTTCCCATGTTTGGAAAGTTTTCTGCTATTATTTCTGTGAATAGTCTTCACAAGTCATTAGTATTGACCCCTGCTTTATCATTTATGCCTATTAATCTTATGTTATTTCTCTTGGCATCGTCTTGTAGCTGTTGAATTGTTTTTTCTTGGTTCCTTACTATTTTTAGGAGATCTTTTCTTTCGTGGCCATGATCTCCCATACTGTCTTCAAGATCTGAGTTTCTATCTTCAGCTTCATTTAACCAGTTTTTCAAACTTTCCATGGAGTTTTTCATTTCTTGCATTTCCCTTTGCATCTGTCTCATGCATTCTCTTTGTGTCTTATATTGTTCATTCAAAGTTTCGATCATTTTCTTAAGTTCTATTTTTTTATCTTGCTCTTCTTTAGATACACACGACATTTCTTTAATAATGATTTGCATTTCACTTTTTAGCTGAGAGAATATTTCTGATTCAAATTTCTCTATAGCTTCATCAAGCTGTTTCTTTACTGCATTTTCTATCATTTCAGAAAGTTCATTTGTGCAACTCCCACTGTCTTCCATTTCAGTATCTCTTTGGTTTGTTCTTAGTGGGCTGGGGGACTGAGACTGCCTCTTGGTCTTTTGTTTTGTCATTTTCTTCTAGAACCTATGTGGCTCTGTGTCCTGCAAGGCTGACCGGGCTTTCCCCTGAGGGTCACATTGAGTCTTGGGTTGCACTGAGTCACGGGACCCGGTAGAGCCAGATCCTGTGCACAGCCAGTGAGGGCAGCCTCCCAGGGCGTGTGGGTGGAGCCTCTGCCTTAAATGGTTGGGGGTCAAGGCCTCCCGGTCCCAGGAAGCTAGGCAGAGTGTACCCTGGAGTATGATTCTGCCCGGACCCTGGGTCTAGCTGCAAGGAGTCCAGAGCAACAACTGTGCCAGGGCAAGCCTGGGTGAGCCCCAGGCCTACAGTGCCGGGGCCTTGGTCCTGGCTGGGTGGGGGCCGTGAGCTCTACAATGTGGCGTGCACAAGCCCCTCCACTGAAGTATGGAGGTTGCGCACGCTCTGCACTCTGGTGGGGGGGAGCCCAAGCTCTCCAATGCCCTGCAGCTATGTTGGTCAGTCCCTGATGAGCAGTTCTGGGTACCTGGGCTGAGCTGGGCTGGGCTGCGTACCCCTGTGTCCTGCGAGGCTGGCCGGGCATTCCAGGCAAAACTTTAGACTGTCAGCATTCTTGGTTTTTCATTTGCTCCCTTTGTCAAATGTGAGAATTTCTCATTAATTGTCACTTTTACTAGCTCCACATAGTTACTACCTTTAAAAACACAAACTAAACCTGCCTTTTATGTTGGGTAATGCTTATATTTAATTGTGGATTTTGTGTTTGGCCTTGAGATTACACAGGGAAAATGGGAAATGTGGCTTTGTTGTGTCATGTTTGAAAGTTAGTGGTTTGTGCCTTTCTATACATTTCAGTCCAAAAAGCAAATTCTGAAATTCTATTTTCACCCAAGTTTCTTTGCTACCAAGGAAATAGAGGGAGAGAGAGAGAGAGAGAGAGAGAGAGAGAGAGAGAGAGACTGATGAGCAAGAGCAAGAGCAAGACTGAGATTTTATGTATTTGTGTACTTTACCCCATCCTGAGAATTTGATGACTTTAACTTGCACTGCATCTCTACTTCAAATGTTTTCCTTGTATAATAAAATAGTAGATGTTTGATCAATAATACTGATGAATTGCTAGCTATTAAACATTTTAAAGGGGTACACATGGCAACAAATGCAGAGTCTGCTATTAGACAGTAACTGCCCTCTATTCTATGACCCTCATGGGGACTCAGTAGTCTGAGATCATAGACCATATTCATTGGGTAGCACTATAGCCAGTCTGCTCTATTTATGAATGCACATCTCAAGAGTTTATATTTGAAGAAATTATCTTTTATAACTCATGCTTTGTGTTTTTTTTCCTTTTCATTTTTCTTTGGGTGAGGCATGTGAATAGAGCATATTTTCATAGTCATTTATGTGGCCAGTATCACCCTGATATCATGTGTATATCAAAATTTACATCCTTCCATTAGTAGAAACTTATTCTGCATTATCTCAATTCCTTTGGGCGTGGGTTGTTCCATTCATAATTAATTTTTTCCTATGCATTGCTCAAGTGCAATTTTGTCTTCCAGAAAAGCATCTCACTAACCTCTCATACCTCTCCCAAAATACTCTTGAACCTTAACTTACTAAAAGTCTTCACCTCTCAGTGCAACAACTGATGATTTTTTCCAACAGGAAACTAGAAGACTTTCCATATTGTGTAGCAATTCCAGTACCAGCAGAGGCATCAGCTGTTTGCAGCTGTCCCTTTGGGATCACAAAATCAAACAGTAATATCCCTGATATGGACAAAGGCCGGGCTTCAATTATTCAACAAGAATAACAGTTGTGCAGGGAAAGCAGCATGCCAAAGTGGACTCAGCATAGCCCTGGGAGCAAGTAATGGAACATTTTAATGTAAACTCTGCCCCTGCATGCTGCACTAGTGGGCAAGTCCTAAACATTCTGTGTGTAGGCATTCAGATGCAAGGCCCAATGACAGTAGCTCTGTTGTACTTGAAGAATACAGTGAGAAGAACATCTCTTTTGTGTGCTGGTCAAGGATTCATTGGCTCTCTCTGTGTATGCTTTCCAGCTATTTGGTTGTTATAACTAGAGTGCTTGTCTTTTTCCAGAGTGGCAAGCCTAGTATTTATTCGCCTAGGTGGGTGGTCTGAAATGTCACTTTCAAATCCACCCAGGCATAGAAATTGCATTAGCAGTGCCCAGTGTTAACCTGCCTGGTTCAAAGAATAGAATGTGTGATTTTGGCATACTTGCTACAGGATTTACACTAAACAGGAAGATGAACAGACCTTTCATAAAGTCCCACCTATCTATCTCATCCATCTGAAGATGCATTTTTTTTACTTGTACAAAATTGGGCTGAATTTTATTATCATTGATATCTTTGCTCATTGTTATAAAGTTTAATATTTTTATTTTTTTCTAATGAAACATAAAATAATGGCCAGTCTTACAACTGAAGTTGATTGGGATTCAGTGAGATGGTACCATGTAGAATCTTTAAAATTCAGTTCTTGCTTTTTGTAGAATGGTATAATGATTGTGATGATGGTGTCAGTTTGTTGTAATAATAAAGTAAGATAAAATGTGTAATTGAATCTATCAGATAATTTAAAGTAGGAGCTACTTTGTCTTCCAGAAGATCTAGTGTTTCTGTCTTAATATTTAGATCTTTGATCCATTTTGAGTTTAGTTTAGTGCATGGTGATAGACATGGTTCTAATTTAAGCCTTCAGCATGTGGAAAGTCAGTTTTTCTAGCACTATTTATTAAAGGGCTATCTTTCTTCCAGCAAACATGTTTGGTCCCTTTGTCAAAGATAATTTGACTGAGTGTGTTTGTAATGGTGTCTGTATCATCTATTCTGTTGCATTGCCTTTTTGAGTTAAATGTGTTTCTTGTATGCAGCATGTTGTTGGATCTTCTTCTGTCAGTCGGTTTATTTTGATTGGTGAATTGAGGCCATTTACATTAATGGTAATAACTGATATGTGTTGGCTTATCTTTATCATGTTATTTTCTTGCTGTTGGTTTCCTATGTTTTCCCTCTGTTTAATTGCTTGCTTTGTTTGGTGCTTTCTTTCTGTTGCTGTTCTTGGAATTGTGGTCATTTTTATCTCTTTCTAGAATATCTTTCAGTACTCTTTCTAAAGTAAGTTTGGTGGCCATTATTTCTTCAAGTGTTCTTTGTCATGGAAGTATCTTAGTTCTCCATTAATTTTGAAAGGTAGTTTTACAGTGTACATCGATCTGGATTGTAAGTTGTTTTCTTTCAGGACTGGAAACACTTCACTCCAGGCTCTTCCTGACTTAATGGTTTGTGTTGAGAAGTTTGCTGTAATTCTGATGGATTTTCCTTCATAGATGATCTGTTTCTTTTCTCTAACAGCTTTTAACATTTTGTTCTTGTGCTGAATTTCTGGGATCTTGATTAGCATATATCTGGGTGTAGATTTATTTTGGTTATGGCTAATTGGAATTCTATATGCCTCATTTATCTGTATGTTGAATTCTTTTCCCATGCTTGGAAACTTTCTGCTATTATTTCTGCAAATAAACTTTTTATGTTATTTGTGTTGCTTCCTGTTTTTTTCTCCGATACCCATGAGTCTTATATTGTTTTTCTTTACATCATCTTGCAGTTGTTGATTGTTATTTTCTAGTTCCTTGTTATTTTTAAGCCATCACTAGCTGCGATCCTGTCTTCAAGTTCTGAAAGTATCTTCAGTTTTGTTCAAGTGGTTTTGCCATCTTTCAATGGAATTTTTAATTTCCTGGATATCTCCTTGAATCTGTTTCATGCATTCTAATTCTTTCCTATATTATTCATTCAAGGCTTTCATCATTTTTCTATGCTCCTCTATTTTTTTTTATCTGTGTCTTCTTTAGGTATCCTCAGAAATTCTTTCATTATGGTTGTCATTTCTGATTTTTAACTGAGAGAGTATTTCTGATCTCATTTCCTTTTCAGCCTCATGGAATGGTTCTTTACTTCACTTGCTATCATTTCAGGAATTCCAGGTGTTTCCAATTTCTTCTATGTTATGTCTTCTGGACTTGTTCTGGGTGAGCTGGGGGTCTGATATTACATTTTGCTCCTTTGTTTTGTCATTTTCCATGGTCCTTTCAGACAAATCAGTTGCTGAGTCCTGGGTGCTTTCCACATTGGCTGTATGTCCCTCAGTTTAGAGGAATGGGTCACTCATTTGAGTTTCTCCCAACATAGGCTCCCCTAATAGCAGAGGTGAGGTGGGTGGGGCTTCTCCCTCCCATGATTCACTAGGTCTCCCCAGATGGCAGAGGCCAATGAGTGGGCCTTCACCCATAGCTCACCAGGGGTCCCCCAATGATGGAAGGATAGTGGGCAGGACTTCTCTTGTCCTGAGTGGCTCACTGGGGCTCCCCTGATGGTGGTGGGGTGGTGGGTCTCAGAAAATATTTTTGTAGTAATTTTATTGTGCTGGGAATTGTACGAAGCACCAGAGATTTAAAAATAAGTACAATTTGACCTCTGACACCTAGAATGCGATGGCTGGATATGACAAAGAAAGAAGAACATTTTTTTTTGATCTGTGGAAAGCATGATACTAAAATAACATGGGAAGTAAAAAGATTAGAGAGAAGACTTAATAAAATGAGTAGGAAGGAAGAGGATAGGCAGGCAAGGTTTCTCTGATGGCATGACATATTAGCTGACTTCAAAATGTTAAACATAATTTTATTAGTTAACTGTGGTATGGCAGTTTTAAATTTCCTGAATTTGGTATTATATTATGGCTACATAAGAAAGTGTTCTTTTCTTTAGAGATACAAACTGAAATATTTAGGGGTAGAGGATAATGATGTTTGTAACTGATTCTAGAAAGTCCTATTAAGAAAAGTATTGCTACACACAGAGCTACATATTCATCCACGTGTGTGTATTTGTTTGTGGAAAGAAATATAAATTATATGTAACAAAATGTTAGAAATTGGTAAATCAGGATCAACAGTTCATTTTTTAGTCAGGTAAGTTTTCTGTAAGTTTTCCAAATAAAAATAAAATCTTACTCTACCCTTAAATTTTCATTTAAATCCAAAATTTCCTGAAGAAAAACAGAAACTTTTTGTAATTAAAGTTATAGTTGGAATAGGGGATGTTTGTTAGCAGTTCATGTGGGTAACCTTTGAAACTCTGATGCTGGTTTATAAAATAGGCCTCAAGTACCTGAAGCAAAAGCAAAAGCAGTTTGTTGTTGCTGCTGCTGTTGTTGTTGTTGTTGTTGTTGTTTTGCAGCATTGGGTATTGAATTCACAACCTCATGCCTGCCAGACAGGTGCTTAAGCCACTGAGCCAAACTTCCAGCCCTAGTTTTTTGAGGCAGGGTCACACTGTGTAGCTCAGGCCGGTCTCAAACTCACAATGCTCCTCCTACCTCAGCCTCCTGAATACTGGGATTAAAGGTGGGCGCCACCATGCCCAGCTGCAAAAGCAGTCTTTACTCCAAGGTAACACCATTTTTGCCCACAAGTGCTTCAAAATGTAGTTAAATAGAAAAGGAAAATATTTTGAAGAAGTAATTAAAATCTGTAAATGGTCACCATGGGGTGAAGAACCTCTTCCAAATTCTTATTATGTATAAGTCAGGTTCTTGAACGCAATTTCAATTATATTTGTATATTATTGTATATTAATAAAAGGAATAAAAAAAGATCAAAGCATGAGGCATTTGGTTTCAATTCATATTATTCCCATGGAAAGAACTGTTAATATTCATTCTGTGTACTAATAACTGATAGAATTGTGAAGTTTTCATGTGCCTTATTATACATCCTCTGAAGAACTTGTATCCTGGACCTTCAAGAAGCCAATAATTCTCTTCAGAATCATATTAATTACAACTTTAACCCCCAGTTTCCTTTTGGGGCTGGCATATGCCTGGCATCATGCTAAGGTTATTTTTAGTTAGGATATATTTCTTTGCAGACATACGCATAAAAACACATTCTAAAATTCTTTTAATTGGCAAATTTAATCCATTTATATTTAATGTAATTACTGGTATATTTGGGTTTATATCTACCATCTTACTTTTTATTTCTACTTGACCTGCCTGTTTTTTATGCTCTTTTTTCTCATTTCCTGCTTTCCTTTGGATTCATCAAATACTTAATTTTATTTTAGTTATATACCCTTTCATTATTTCTTTAGTGTTTCTACAGGGATTATAACATGTGTTCTTATTTATTCAAACACAAATGACTAATTTTATCACTTCTGTAGTGCATTACCTACTTAAAGTCCTGAATTTCCATTTGATTCTCTATCGAGTCAAATCTCATGATCTCAGTCTACCCCACACCTTTGCTGTGAATATAGCAAATGTATTGGGGTGGTCAGCTGCATCACATAAGCCACTTCTGGTTTCTTTCAAGATATTTTTTAATCAAGATTTTTCAGTCTTAGTGAGAATAATGGCTGCCATAAATTATTCTGTGTAATTTGGGAGCAGAAGACGCAACTACCATTTAATATCCCCCCCCAAGTAATCCTAACAGCAAGCCTATGTGATATGTATTATTAGTTTCCATCTATAGAATAATGAGAAAGCATGTAATTATGCATTTTATGAGAAAACTGAGCCACAGGCTGCTTAAAAGTCCTACACAAAGTTATACAGATAGTTGCAGAGTCAAAATTCAAACCGAGCCAGTCATGATTTCAGAGCCATAGTTTTTAGTCACAATTTTACACAGTCATTCTAATTCACTTCATATTCTTCTGTTATTTTCTGGTTATCATATGTTCTTATTTCACATCATTATCCAGGGCTTTTGTTTCTAGAAAATTTCTCAGATAAACAAGGGAACAGATCTTATGTGCTTATAAAAAGGAAAATATTTAAATTAGTTAATTTATCCTAAACTATGAATGACTATACAGCCAAGTGTTTTACCATTTATAGAAGTATTTTTGCTTATGTATATTCTTTCAAAGAAAATTGCCTTAAAAATAAAATTGAGATAATCCTCTGAAACAATTGTTCTTTAATGATCTTTTCTAACTCTGTTAATAATGCTGTTATTATTTTATGAGTGTGTGTGCATATGCTTGTATTGTTTTCACCTATGATGACACTCTATGTAAGATTACATGGAATTTTACACATCTTTCTGCTGTTTTCTACCATTCTTTCTAGCGAGTAAGGTTTTAAGAAAGAGGCTCTTTGTCTAATTTTTGTTGTCAAGGTTTTCCTAGAATTTTGTACAGTGCCTGGTTAATAGGAGTTAAGTAACATTTGTAAATTAAGTGTAATATAGTTTTGATAAGGTGGGATAATTTCATGAGTTTTTAAAATAATCACACGTTGGGAATTTTTTTATCCAAAATATGCTTAATGTTGAACATTAGAAAATGAAAAATAATAAATGACATTTATTAGTGATGCTAGCATGGCTGAAGATAGAAGCAGAGGGAAAGAATTTTTCAGTAATATGTTGCTCCATTTTGCATACAGTTAAAAGAATGATGCTTTGCTTACAATAAGAAAAATGCACATATAGACTATGCAGAGAAACCATTTCTCACCTATCAAATTGGCAAAGGTTCATTTGCTAAAGTACTATGCTGTTGAATCTGTGGGGAAATTGGCACTTTTATATGTGGTAAATTTAAACACAAAATAGGAAAACCTTTTTGAGTAGAATTTGGCAATATTTAACAATGTTATATATGTGCTTACTCTCTGACCCAGCAATTCTACTCCCAGGAACTTACCATAAAATTATACTGGGAAAAATATATCAGAATGTTTCTGAAGGATATTAGTAATACTACTCATCTCAGCAGAAGTCTGAAAAAAGCCTGTATTTTGATCAATAGAGAATTAGTTGAATAAACTATGGTGTATGCACAAGCTGAAGTGCTGTTTGGTTGAAAAAACGGTGTGAGGAATGTCTTTACATGGAGTAATGATTGTACTATGGAATAATCTTGTGGTTATATTTGAGGTGTAAAAAGTAAGGTAGAGAAAAATTTGTACCTTTGTCTAAGGTCACAAAGGTTGGGTGGAGTGAGTAACTAGGGCTGTCATAATAATGTAGCATAATAAAGTAAACAGAGTGGCTTAAAAAAGAGAAATTTATTCTTGCATAGTTCTGAATGTGGGGTGTCCAAAATCAAGGTGTTATCATGGACGTGCTCCCTCTGGAGGTTCTAGGAATGAATCATAACTTTTTTCTTCCTAACATTTGGTAGTTTCTGGCCATGTTTGGCCCTCCTTTTGTAGCTACATCACACTAATTTGTATTTCATATTCACATAACTGTTCAGCCCCAATGTGTGTCTATGTCTCTGGATCTAAATTTTCCTCTCCTTTATTCTGTAAAGACATCAAGCACTGGATGGTGATATTACATTTTAGTTTGATTATACCTGCAAAGATACTGTTTCCAAATAAAGTCACACTCACAGGTATCTTAGGTTAGGACTTCAACATTTCTCTTTTTTTCTTTCTTTCTTTCTTTCTTTCTTTCTTTTTTTTTTTTTTTTTTTTTTTTTTTTTTTTTTTTTTTTTTTTTTTTTTTTTTTTTTTTTTTTTTTTTTGGTACTGGGGATCTAATTACATCCCTGGCCCCCAACATTTCGTTTTTCAGGAGAACAGTTCAACCCACAACAGAGGGTATATAAATATGTCTTTGTCTTTGTGTATGTGGTAAAGGGCTTATATTTCTCTGAAAAGATATTGTTTTGATTTTGAAATCCTATAAATGCTTACATAATTATAAAACATTTAAATATAAAATTCTAGAAAGTAAAATTTATATGAAATAAATCATGAGAATATTGAGTTAGTCATATAGCATGCAGAAAGAAACAATTCCATGTGACTTTAAAATATACTTCTTTGGAAATATTTTCCTAGTGGAATATTCCCTCAAGGAAATAGGATTTTAGAAAATTTAAAATCTTGTAGGTGATAGTTTTGGCGTTAAGTCAACAGACTGTGTACTATGTGGCTAAGTAAATGTAAGTCTGTATATATGTATATGTAAGATAACTAAAATGAACATACTACTGAATGTATTAGTTATTGAGAAAGAACAGTTAATACTCATATGATTAGATCAATTTTACATGTCTATATCTGTTAATGTAAACAACCATTTTGAAGATAACGATACGCAATGTCTTAGTTACTTTTCATTCGTTGTCGAGACAAAATACCTGACGCCCAAAGTTAGGGAAGGAAAGGTTTATTCTTACACTTTTTCAGGAGTTTCAGTCCATAAAGTTGGCTCCAAGGCAGCATGGGGGTGACGGAGCTACCATTCATGGCGGCTGCAAGCCACAAGCCGTGCTGGCTAGCGAGAGCGAAGGAGACGGAAGTGGAAGACCCGCCTTCCCTTGCACTGTATCTCAGGTCCACCCCTGGGCGTGTGCCAATCCCAGCGCTAGACAACAAACCAATAACTCAGCCACATCAAAATTATATGAGGACTTGGGGGTACATAGCATATCATCCGATACACGCAATATTGCAACCATCGTCAAGTTTCTATCATCCTGCTTTGTAAACCTATAATGTTACTGTTGTGCATTTACTCTAGTCATTTGTTTGTCTCTTTTGCTTTTTGTCTTTCTTATATGTGTCTTTTTTTTCTCTTAAATAAAAAAAAACGAGTTACGGTAGAATGACAAAAAAAAAAAGACACAAAAACAGAAAAAAGTAAATGTAAGTAGTTACATTTGTGTTACTGGGAAAAAGATGTACCACAAAGGAGGCTAAGTCTTTGAAACAGAAACATAAATTTGAGTTGGTGATGTATCTTACCTTAAAAGAACAGCAAAACAGCATATTTCTAGCTGTGGTCATGGAATAACCCTGAACACAAAGACAAACCCAGAAATAATCAGCAAACTTGATGCCAAGGTCCTATTCTATCAGCATCATTTCTTTCCAGAAGGAGCCAGGATTCCTCAGAGAACTGGTTGGGGCAAGAAATAGTCAAGGTGAACCTGATACATTTCATCATACTACATGGATAGAAACCATCGAAGACTACTGAATACACATCCAGAGGAACCAAATGTGAACTTGAAGAGGTATCCACTGGGAAACAATGTGACAATATGATCATCAGTAAGAGTATTACATATCATGGATCAAATTATTTCAAATATGCTTAAATTCACAATTTAAAAATGATTCAAGGGCAAAATAGCATCAGTAACCACCTATAGAAAATAATAGGGAATCAACTCGTTTTGAAAATCAAGATTTTATCCTGTTTTACTCATATAAACCAGAACGCTAGACAATTAAATAATTGACAAAGGGAAATTTCCTTAACTGAACTATTCAAGCTAATAAAAAAGAGTGAATGAAGAGAAATAAAATGACAATTTAAAAACTAATCATATATCCATGTAGGCAACAGCAAAACCCTAACAGTGGGAGTCATTATAGAGCAAATAATTTAACATCTTCAACATGTAAATCGAAGAATATTCCTTCTTCTCCTACCCCTAAGGATGAAGATGAAACCTCCTGATTAAAAAGACTTAGGAAATACATTAACTACTTATAATATATGTATTTAGAATTTGTCTCAAATTAAAAAAAATACATTTAGAACCATTTAGGGGAAATTCGAGCATTGTTTGGTATTTAAACATATTGTAGATCCGATAATGGCACTATGATTAAATTTTTCAAAAATAAGTGGAATGACATGAAGTTTGAGATTTGCTTCAATATAGTGTAGATGGAGTACAGAAAAAATGTAAAATTAAACATGAGTTGACAATTGCTGAATCTGGGTAACTGACTAATATACTGCCATTTTTGGAAATGTTTGAAATTTTTTTTGTAATGGAAAGGTTTTTGTTTGTTTTCTTGTGGTGCTGAGAATTGAGCTCAGATACTCTTGCATGCTGGGCAAATATTCTACCACTGAGCTACATCTCCAGCCTTTTCACTTTTTAAAAGTGTGGTATTTAGAGAGGCTTAGACAGGCTGCTAGAACACAAGAGTACAAATTGCTTCTATATTAAGTAAATTTGTCAGCAAATGTTCCAGAAATCATGGGTGGTTTAGTTATAAGTGAAAAAAAGTGTAATTATCATAATGAAAGCAATAACTAACATTTACTGGGTGATAATTTTGCTTTTGTCGTTTTGTTTTGTTTTCTTTTTTTCTTTTTCTTTTCTTGAGACAGAGTCTTGCTGTGCAGTCCAGGCTAACCTTGAACTCATTATGTAGCCTAGGCTGGTCTCAAATTCACAGCAATTCTTTTGCCTCAGACTCCAGAGTGCTAGGGTTACAGGCATGTGCCACCATGCCTGGCAACATGTAACTTAATAATTGCAGAGAACTTTGGGATTAGTAATATAAACTTGGGGGAACCACTGAGGCTCCAGTTAAACACATTGACCTTATTGAACTGTTGTCCAAGCTTTATCTTGTAAGACACCACTGCTGAGGGTCAACATTTTATCTTTGATTTCTTCCATCTTCTTGCTTACATCCTTGTCTACTTCTGAAGACCTGAACTGCACTTCCTTAGTAAAACATTGTCCCTCCACCAAACCTACAAATATTTCCTCCCTTTTTTAGATTCTCACTTTACTTTGAATCAATATAGAAATTGTGTTCTGACTTGTGGCATTTCTCTTATTCTGAATTTTTTTAAGAATAGAAAGTATTTATTGAGAGGCAGAAAGCTTCTAAGAGGGAAAGAAGGGGGCCTCAAGTGGGTGGTCTCATATTCTTGAATTATTAAAATACTTAATCACTTAAATTTACTAGCTCATGTATAATGTCTTCAACTAAATTTGTTTATATACTGAGGGTATAAACAGTGTCTTATACTTTGTAATCCTCACAAATCTTCGTCTAATACCATGTACAAAATTTGTTTGAGTTAAGATGAAAGTTGTTTAATGAATGGCTAACAAGACAGATTCTTTTGCGTAAGTGCTAGCAAGAATATCTAAATGTAAGGACTGAATTGGTAAATTTTATTAAATTGTCCATGTACAAGTTTATATTTAGGGGCAATACCTACTCCTTTTCCTCTTGTTGCTTTATGAATTGCTCTATCCCTCACTCAATTTTTCTGGAGGGAAGTGTGAACAAATAAAGAGACATCTAATAAGTGAACTTGCGAGATGGATAAAACAGGCACATTTCTCAATCTCAGCCCATTCATCCGACCTGCAGAGAATGTACACTTATCTGCCTTTGAATATGTAGTGAAGTTAGCAGGACTGATTTTGCTCAGGGGCTGGGAGTGGCAGAGGAGGGCATTGAGACAGAAGGACTTGTAGTTGTAGAGCTTGAACACTTTCTCAGACAGAGTCTATAATTTTAACTTTGTTGAGGAAGCATCACCAGCAATTGCATTTAGTTCTCCCATTTCAAACAAATTCTCCAACAGATTTATCAGGAACAAAGTTGATGTTTCATTTTCATATTCCTGGCTTGGTGTATCTCCCAATTCTGAGCTTGGTTAGGGAAAAGGAGTGTGTTATTTATAAGTATTTCAATCCTCAAATATGTAAAGAAAGTATATTTTAAAATTAACTCCATTTATAGCAGGAAATAGACAGGGGATCTTAAGAGTTAGGTCTGGTAAGTAAATTTTGTTTAAAGCAGAAACCTCAGCCTGGGTGATATAGTAGAAAACTTTCATGGCCCTTTCTTACTCTAAAATGATCTGGTTCTTGATGGGATAGGTGGTGATGATTGGGAAGATAAACAATTGGAGTCCAAAGTCAGGGTTACCTCCAGATCCTCATCACTAGTGGGAGGAACAAAAAGAAGGTGGAGAAAAAAGGTGGTTTTATTCAAGCAGGAATGAAATCCACATCAAGGAGTTAAGGAATGAAGAACAATATTGACAAAATGAAAAGGAGAAAAGCTATCATATATGTACTATCAAAGAGCAATTTAAAAACCTAAGGTCATTTTCTTTCTATTTCACAATACCTATTATGCCTTTTGGTCCTTATTAAACAGGAAAGGAAACTAGAGAGGGGTTAGGGGAAAGGAAAGAAGGGAAAAGAAAAAAATGAGAAAAGAATGAAAAAATGGAAACAAAGCTTTTATAAATAAGGAGGGTAAGAGGAGTTGAAAGAGGGTAGGGGAATGTGAAAAAAAGAGAATCAAATTATATCATGTACAGATACAAATTCCCTATGATGAATGTGACCATTATGTATGCCTCAAAAGTACCAGTAAACTTAATTAATTAAAGAAAAGAAAATTTAAGGTCATGTAAGAAAATGGAAGGACAGACTTGAAATACGATTTTGAATGTAGACATACTGTGGTGTGCTCTTAAGGGAACAAATTAGACGTTTTAGGTTGGGACCACTGTTTCGAGTAGCTTGGAATCCTAGACTCATAACAAGAAAAATGGTTCAGGAATGTAAAGGTAGTTAACCAAGGACACAGCATCTGGACTCATTTTGCCAAAGTTAAGACTTCTGCCATCTGGTCGTTGTGTGGATATTGAGACAGGCAAGGTTAAGATGGGAGAGGCCCATTGAGTGGAAACACACACACACAAACACACACACATGCAGAATGAGAGGTAACTCAAGTGTTTCCACTTCTATCTCCTTTACAGATCAAACTTCTGAGCAAAATGTCTTTTAGTGAATAATTCCTGGCACTAAAATAAATTAAATGCTTGCTGGATGTGCTATGGTTTGGTTGTGGTCTGAGTGTGTCTCAGCGGTTCCCGTGCTGAAGGTTTGGTACCCAGTTTCAGGAGTTGAGGTGATGGGACCATTAAGAGGTTAGACCTGGTGAGAGGATGTAAAGTCACTGGGGCCCTGCCCTTGGTATTAACTATTTCTCACAGCACCCTGCTTATGTCTACAAGTGCAAGTTACAAAAAGGCCAAGCCTGCACCTTTAACCTGTCAACTTCTTGTCTCTTTGTGATCGCCTCTGCATTTGCCCTCACCTTTGCAGTATGCTCTGCTGTATCACTCTCACCAGAGGCCAAACAGATGTGGATGATCTTGGATTTTCAGCCTCCAGAACTGTCAGTTAAATAAGCCTCCTTACCATGTAAAGCTCTCTATCTTTAGAATTTTGCTATAGCAAGAGAATATGGACAAATACTATACTACTCAATGTTGTGACCTTTGTTTTGATGTTTGATTGACTGCTAGATGTAAAACTTGCTAATATACACTAAGAAAAGAAAAAGAAAGAAAGAAAGATTTTTTTCTTATTTTGTGAAATATGATACCTTAGTCCTCCCAAGATGTTCCATCCCTAGAAGGGTAGATGAGAGTACACCTGACAATCAGTGCTTTGTTATTCAAACAGCGGTTCCCAGGCCTGCTCTATCAATGTCATCTGAAAGTATGTTAGAAGTGGAGAAACTCAGAGATTCACCCCAAAGTCATGGAATCAGAATTTCTATTTTAACAAGATCGGTTTGATAAGTACCAATCTATATAATCTCTATGAACTTTAACTTTCTAAAATTTTATGAATTTCAAATACTTAGCAGAAATGGTTTCCCTTTATGATTTTATAATCAAGCAAGTAATTACAGTCTTGGAAGTCTTACTCTTTTGAATCTAACCGTTACACACTGAATGCACACAGACAAGTATAGCAGTTATTGCATTATCATGAGTACTGACGCTACTTTCCCTCAGAAAATTGATTAAACTTAAGACATTCTTTCATAATTTTTCACTTAAAAACATACTTTTGAAAAAACATGACTGAACTGTGCTTGGGAGAAACTATTCAAGATGGGTCAGTATAGCATGTCAGTGTGTCATAAGGAAGACGATGCTTGGTTTTTATGAAATAGTGTCATGGAGGAAAAAAAAACCCTTAATTAGCACATTAGCTCTGATTTTATTTTTACTGTGTAAACAGTCTTTTGCAGAAGTCATAATTACTTGTAGATGCTAATGCTGACTGTATTTTAAAATCTAAAAATTGCTGTCATTGGAGTTGTGTCTTGAAAATATGTTTATCTATCTTACAGCAAATGCTTTCTTGAATTCTGGAAGGCACTTTAAAAATTTTTTGAGGCACTTAAGCTCAATAGCTAATGGAAGATCATGTATTTAAATAATTTACACTTCCATCTGGCTTAAAGAACACCAGGTGGAAGTTGCTGATCAGGATGAGTCTGTTACGTGGAAGGAAATGTTTGCTCAAAATAAATGAAAGGCAAACATTTACATGAACTCCCTCTTTTTGTCTGTGTGGGTTTCCTGTTTCCTGCTCTAATATTCCCTGGGCCTGGATCCTAGTTTGTGCATTCATTTTGTATTGATGTGAGTCCAAAGGCACACAATTAGCAGAGTAACTTCCACTGTTTTATTTTCTTCTTTACACTCTTTTGATCATAAGCAATTATTGTCTCCCTTTCTCATCCTTTCTGCATGCCAACCTGAAATCAAAAGGGGCTGCCCCCTGTCTGTAGGAGAGAGGAAGCTGAGCCTCCTGGATGTCGTTCTCCTTGTTGCCAGGCCAGCTGGCAAATTTTATGTTTCCCACTGAGTGTCACAGTGTGTTGTCAAAGGCCTGGTTTTGTGAGTTGACTTCTGATAGGCACTTACTGTATCTTACCTGTCAACTCCACAGTGGACTTCCTCATTTACAGCATGTGGCTTGCAAACACAGACCAAACCCTTCAAGCCAAGGAGAGTCCTACGGAGCACATGGCTCCACTTCCCAGCTCTTTCCTGCTCATTGTGCTTGTCAGACATATTCTTCCATCCTTGCATGCTTTGACTTTTTCTTTCTTTCTTTCTTTCTTTCTTTTTTTTTTTTTTTTTTTTTTTTGGTGTGTATGAATGTCTGTGTGTGTCATTTTGGGGGTAGATAAAAGAATTAGAAGCATTCCTACTGTTAGCCCTAGAAAGGTAAAAAATCAGGGCTTTCTGTCCTGAGGAAGAATTATTTGTCACAGAGAATTTTTCATAGGGTTACCAGCTAACTCATCTAACAATTCCTTGGTTAACTTGGGAGAGCGTCAGATGGCTACCAAAAACTGAGTCAATGCTTGGAAATTTCTCTTTTTGAGACAGAGTCTCCCTATGCAGTTTAGGCTGGACTCAAGCTTACTTTGTAGTCTGGGCTGGTCTCGAACTTGCAATGATCCTCCTGCCTCAGTCTCCCAAGTGCTGGGATTACAGGTGTGTACCACCACACCTGGCTAAGAAATGCAGCTTTTATAGTTCATGTATTTCAAGATGTGTCCTCCATTCTCTACCAGAACTGCAGTAAAGTTTATCTACAAGCCTCTAAGATTCCCCAGGGAAATAGAGCACAAAATCTGCAGCGGCTTCAAACTCATCTTTACCAGAGCCAAATGAAATACACATTCCAAATGTTTCAAGTTTTATTCTAGGTTTAGAAATTACACTTTTTCACTTCAGCTCTAAATTTGACAGCATCCTCTCTCTCCTTGCCGGGAACCAACTCTGGCTGGCCTAGGGGTGAGGAGAACCTGAGTGCTATCTGGAAGGACCACTTCTGCCATGGTCACTGGAGGGAGAGAGGCTTTGGTTTATCATGAAAAATGTTGCTCATGGGAAGGAAAATTGTCCAGTGAAATTGTTTTGGGTCATTTTCAGATATTGTTAGGCCACTCAGTGTGCAAGAGGCAGTAGTCATTTTTGTCATCAATTTTTTTGTTTAGCTCTTGGCTGTACATTTGGGTTTGGAGTGGAAAGGAGGCTTGGTATGAGATACGAGTGTTGAGGCATCTCCTCACTGTGTCTCATCTTCATCCCCATCAGGCTGGCCTAGAAATCTGAGGGTGTGAGGCTTATTTATTCAAAAGTCTGGGAATCTCAATAATCCTTGTGTTCCAAGCCACCCTCAGATGATACCACTCCAAGTGGCACCGTGGGCAGGTGCTTGTGCTTTACCAATGTATAGAAAACATATGGAAGAACCAGCTTAGTAAGCTTGGCAAGGACATTGTTTAATACTGTCATCATAATATTGAGCAAGTGGAGCTCATGATGCCTGCTCAGGAAAATCTTTTCATTCATCTTCCCCACTGCTTGTTTTGCTTTAGCCCTTAAGATTAGTCTTTTGATCTTCCGGTTAGCTCCAGAAAACAAAAGATCTTCTGCATATCTTTAGCAATAAATCAATTTTGGTTTAGTAAATTATAGCTCCAAGCTAGGGGTACTACATCAAACACTTCTTTTTATTTATTTGTCAGGTTTTTCCTTTAGGATGGGTGGATCAGTCTTGCCAGGGGTGGGAGTAGTGGTCTCATCTCAATTTTCCAATGCAGTGTTCTTCCTTAGCATCGGAGTTGAGGGTAGTGGTTATGAGAGAAGTGAGGAGAGCAGGAAGATGTTACTGTTGTGTAGGTTTTCCTCAAATCTGGAATATTTGAAAAGTGACTTCTCTTGTAGAATACTGGTACGATCTGAATGTTTGTGTTCCCACTAAGTTCAGATGTTGAAATGCCAATCCTCATGGTGACGGTATTTGAAGATGGGCTCTTTGGGAGGTGATTGGGCCTTGGGATGGAGTTCTCTAGAGTGGAATTAATGTGCTTATAAAAGAAGCCTAGCACTTTCCTTGCCTCTTCTAGCTGTGTAAGGACACTGACCACCCATGAAACAGGGAGCAAATCCTTTCTAAGCACCAGATCTGTTCTGTGCCTTGATTTTAGACATTCAACCTGTAGAACTGTAAGAAATAACTTTTTTTCTTTTTTATATCTTTTTTTTTTTTTTTTTTTTTGGTACCAGAAATTGAACTCAGGACCTTATGCTTGCCAGGTAGGCACTGTGCCACTGAGCTATGTCCCGGCCCATCTTTGTTTGTTATAAGCCACCTGATTGATGTTATTTTGTTATAGTAACCCAAATGGACAGAAACAGATACTTTTATGAATTATATTCGGCCACTCCATCTCGTATGTCCCTCTTTCTGTATCAGATACACCCCCCAACGCACACAAATGCATGGATGCACACACACACACATGCACACACACACACACACACACACACACATTTCTGAGGTTTTCCTATCTGCTAATGTGTTTCTTCTGGCTGGTTGCATACTTCTTTTCAGCACGGGGAATGCAGTCCTGGTGAGGACTGGTTCTTTCCCTCTGCAGTCTGCGAATGGCACTGACTCACAGAGCTAGGCTTTGGTCTGACTGTCCCCACTCTGGCAGCAACCCGCGCATGGCGGTGGTTTCCAGGTAGATACCACCTCCTGGTGAGGCTGGTTCTCGCCCTCTGCAGTCCGCGAATGGTGCTGACCCACCCTAATCTTTTTTAAGCAAGCGTGGTGTCTCATAGCCAAGCTGTGCTGGGGCAGTTCATGCCCTGTTGAGGTCATCTCACTATTCAGGTAGGCACACATTGCCTTTATTTTGGTTTCTCATGTGAGAGACCACACCTGGGAGCACTTGGGCATCCTTTACCCCAAGAAACCTTGGGAATACAGAGATACCTTAACACAGTCACATCAGTGTCAGAGAAGCTGATCAGTCATCTTTCTTCCTATGCAAACTGCAGTCCCCTTCCACTCCCAATGATGCATATGAAGCTTTTATCCCATCAAATGTTTCTCCTTAGATTCAGAAAGAGGAACAGACATTAGGGTTGAAACTCATATCACACACTACCTCTGAAAAATTCTCTTGTATTCTTCCAACATTTTTTTTTCATTCACCCTAATCTTTTTTTAAATTTTATTTTAAAGAGGATAAAACCAGGGAAAATAAAACAGAATAAAACCAATCAAAATAAATCAGTATAAATGATACAGGACTTTACGAGCTTATGAAACCAACAATAGCTACCATAATGCCTTTTGTCGTTTTCAAAATAGCTGCGGATAACTTCAGACATAGTAAAAATCGAACAGAACAGAATAGAATAGAAACCATAAAACCAAAACAATGAATGCAATAAAGGGCTTCAAAACAAGCCAATAGTAAATCCAAAATGGCTACCATAATGTGCGTTGCTATCTTTCAAATAGCTGCTCATGCCATCAGATTTAACATAATCAAACAAAGCAAAAGAGAATAAAATCCAATCCAACAAAGCAGTGAAAATGATATGGCTTCCAGGCGGGGATTGCTTCCTGGTGAGGACTGGTTCTTTCCCTCTGCAGTCTGCAAATGGCACTGACTCACGGAGCGAGGCTTTGGTCTGACTGTCCCCACTCTTGCAGCAACCCGCGCATGGTGGTGGTTTCCAAGCAGATATCGCCTCCTGGTGAGGCTGGTTCTCTCCCTCTGTAGTCCGCGAATGGTGCTGACCCACCCTAATCTTTTTTAAGCAAGGGTGGTGTCTCATAGCCAAGCTGTGCTGGGGCAGTTCAAAGTTTCCAAGAGACTGAAGAAAATACCCAGAGACAGCTTTTGAGAGAGATAAGAGTTAGCAAGACTAACAGGGAAGCAAAAGGTTAATTACAACTCACTGTTGAAGGAGGGCCCACAGGCAGTACACATGGATTCAACAGCATTTCCTTGTAAAATCCAGTGGGAGGTCAACAGCCTCACTTGGCCAAAATTCCCTGGGGAGAGGGGCATTCAGGTCAACAGCTCCACCAGGCAAAATTCACGAGATACACATACCCCTCAACAGTGTTACCCAGCAGGTTTAGTGGCAGCCACTTAGATGAATTGCTCAGCAGCAGCTCTCTATGTTACTTCAAGGAGGGGCGGGGGTTTATAGATTACACTGCATAACAGTGACATCATTATCTCTCTTTGGTCCATTGCATGATCAGCATTCCAAGAAATGGCTGACTTAGCATATAGGCAGGTAGGCAGTTCCTACAGATAACACAAGTTTGCCCACTTTCCAGCCTCTTTTCAGATAATATTTACCTGGACATTCCAGTCCCTGTTCACTTAGAGTGTCCCCTTTACCTGGCAAGGGATCTAGAAGCAGAAAAGGAGTTTTTCAGGGACATGGTACTAAAGGTACCAGTTTTATGAGAGATGATACAGATGAGCTGTCAGTAGACTGTCAAATACCAATTCTTTGCAAATCCATACATGTTCTGAATGGCAGTCTTGCATATTACCTTGAAATATATTTATGTCTTGGGAATTCTGATGAATATATGACTGAAATGACTTATTTAATATCTGATTATGTGGTATTAAAGCAAATTATAAGTTAAAAATCTGGGGTTTCTGTTCAATGGATATGCAGACATGTATGTATCCTCAGTTGAAACACTTAAAATTTAGTTTCTTTTCTGTTTCCTCTTTAATTACATGCAGATTTGCATCAGGTACTCAAGAGAGGAAACAAAATCTTTTTGTAAAGCAGGGTTTCTGTTGCTTGACTAACTGGACAATACACTAAGAAAATCTTTAACATAACTTTAAGAGATAAATGGAAGAATTAAAAATTTTGACTCTAGTCCGCAGTGGAATGAAATTTAAAATGGAAGAAGTAAGATCAGCAACAAAAATAATATTTATGGAGGGCCTACACCATTGCAGATGTTATGCTGAGTGCTTTATAGGGGTGGGCTGTTGGACATAGTGGCTCTGAGTTTTATGTGTGTGACTTTCTCAACAGGTCTACTTATAGCAAGTGTCTAAAGTCATATGGACTTCAGGTGACAGTTATGACTTTTCACCATTTTCATAGGTGGCTGAGTCTAGAGTGTGCGATTGATTCATGGTACAATGCTAGGATTAAGGATGCTGTGATTAAGGGTGAGTGATTACTAAATTAATCCAACTGATTGGTTTGGCACCACCCTAGTCCCATTAGCCTAGGTAAGATTAAAGGGCAGAAAAACATTATCAAGGCCCTCTTGTTGCTTCGTTACCTGCTGCTTACCATGAACTGTTTCTCCTCTGTGAGGCCTGTCTGTCACACTACCTTGCCTTGGAGCCAGCCAATTTTGAACTGAAACCTCTACAAACTATAGTCAAATAAACCTTTTCCCTTTTAACTTTGGGTGTTGGGTATTTTGTCTCAGCAATGAGAGAAAAATAACTGAGAAAGAGAGAGACTGAGACTGGTTACAAGAATAGCACACCTCTCCATGACCTACTTCGTCCAACACAGCCTTACCTAATGGCACATTCAGTTAGTGCTCCCATGATGAAATCCCCTTCCAAAAGCCTTGCCTCTGAACATGTGTGCCTTGGGGGAATATTGTTGATTCAGACCATAATAGAAGGTGATGTGTGAGCCAAGACTTAAAGAACAGAAGGAAGTGAGCTACACAGAGCATGGGGGAGGTCTGGAAGCATCATGGCTTTCAGAAGAACTCTGCTTAGGGGAAGTCCTTTGGGTTAGAGAAGATGCCATTCTGTTTCAGTTCTCAAGTATAGAATTCTGTGTTTCTTTGTTTATGCAAAATTTAGCTACCTGTGAGATTAGAGGGGCACAGTTCAACAAGGATTTCCCTTCTTTTCTTTTCTTTCTTTCTTTTTTTCTTTTTGAGACAGGGTCTCGCTATGCAGTTCAGGCTGTTTTTGAGCTCACTTTGTTGCCCAGGCTGGTCTCAAAGTCACAATGATTCTCCTGTCTCAGCCCCCTGAGCACTGAGATTTCAGGCATATGCCACTACACCTGGTTACCCTTTTTTTTCTAATGCCAGTTATAGGTTTGAGTGGATCCCAAATAATTCGCAGTTTTCTTAATTCCCTGTATGGTGTCACAGAATTTAGGGAAAGCCATTATGACTTGGTTTTAGATTACCACAGAAAAGGGATACAGAGTAGAATTAGACAAGAAAGAGTCCAGGAGGGTCCCGTGCCAAACATTCAACTGTTCTCTTATAGGCAGTACTCCTCCCTCTTCCTAGAAACAGTGTGTGACAGCATTCACAGAGTATGGCTCCCAGTGAAGCTCACGCAGCCTGTGTGTCTGGAGTTTTTACTAGGGGCACCTCAGTAATGTACTATTTACGTGGGCATTCTTCAGTCTCTAGCCCTTCCAAAAGTCAGGCTATCTTTTGTTTTCAATTTCTCCAGTTCCATGTAGATAAAAAATGATGCAAAATAAATCATATCATTTAACATTCTAGTGGGCAAAGCCTCTTGGCAGATGAAGATAATCCTGCTAAGTATGAAATTTGAGGAAATCATTTCTCAGAGGTTGAGGGCAAATAACAGAGGCCCCCTTTGGTTGAGGTCAGTTCTTTATTGCACAGATAATACATGCAATCAATTCTCCAACATTCTTCTATAACATCACTCATTACTGCTCTTCATCAACAATGCATGTGATAGTTGAAGAAGTAGAAACAGAGCTGGGGTTCCACATCTGTACACATAAGAGGCCCACATATTTTAAATGTGCATCAGCTATGCCTTCACTATAGAATATATAGTA
>RJWM01028815.1:0-25187 GCA_004363535.1 Dasyprocta punctata | reverse complement strand
CCTTCTAGTTCAAACCACAACTTAAGGTAAAACCAAAATATCTTACTCCCTACTCTTTTCTGTGCTTAGTAGAATTAACTTTATCAAATCCTCAAAATCCTCACAAAATTTTAACCCATTTGCATCATTGTTTCATGTTATTACAATTTCATTCTTAGATTCTACTATTTACATTGATGCATTTAATTCTATAATAAATCGCTGTCCTCCAGAAGATTGTGTCTTTGTTTTAAAATCTTGAAATTGCTTTTCAAACACTTGGCTAATACACATGCCTGCCATTAGCATTCTTTTCTGTCAGCTAAAGTGCAAGCATATTTCTTTTCTGAAGAATTCTCATCAGAGTCAGACTCCCAAGAATTCCCCTTTAAAATGAGAAAGAGAGTCATCATGACATTTGGAACAGTTATTTCTAAGATTTTGATGATAATTTTTTAAGTCTTTGAGATCTTAATTAAGCACCAAGTTGCCAGATGACAACCAGTAAATCATATCTGAATTTTTACATTATTATTTCAAGAGTACTTCTTTCTCTATATCATATGCATTTAAGTATGGTCATACAATATATATGTATACTTTCACTTTTTTCTTTCATCTTTTGGACTACATTTGGGGATACCTTCATCGTCTTTGCATTTACCTTATCAATTGTTACCATTGATATTTCTGAGTATTTTTCTTTACCTGAAATTTATTAGCAAATTTGTTTTCTCAGATATATATATCCAATATATCTCCAGATTGCATTCTATATATACTTGTTGAGACTTTGTTATTTCAATTCTATGAGTCATGATTCAGCAAAATAAAATTTTATGTTTAGATAACATTCACAGTTCAAAATCCATATATTTGATTTGTAAAACAACAATTACTAGCAGTTAGAGAAACAAATAGATTTGACCTTAAATCTTTCTGCTCTTTGGTATAAAATTTGACAGAATAAACAAATATTTTAGGTTTTTAAAGTCTACATGAATCATTCCTAAACAGCTTATTAGTTATGAAATTTTGAGCTACAAGTAGTAAAACACCCAATTTGAAGGGGCTTAACTAAGAGTTTCTTATTTCACTTCTCAATGGTTCAGGAGACTGGCTGATTCCAGATGTGGTTTCTAAGGTATCAGAGGAAGCAGTCAAATTCCATGGTTCTTTCTTGGTGTGAAGAACTACATCTCAATATTTATCATCTCTAGGTACCAAAAGATGTACTTACAGAGTCCATATCTCCATTCACTTTCCTCCAAAGGTAGAAAGAATTCTCATTGCATTTTCTTTTCTTTTTAAACTTTTTTGAAAGAATCTACCTAGTGAGTTTTTTCTTAGGTCACTAGAAAGAATTTGTAATCGTCTGTATAGAAACTAGAAAGGAGTATTAATAAGAGGCAAGATTTTAAATTTCTAATCCAAAAGTAGACAAACTCTGTTAGCAAGAGAAAAATTCTGTAATTGCTACCTAGTGGATTAGCAAACAGTATTATTACTCTGTCATTTCTCCTAAACAAAATCTAGAAAGGAAATATATAATCCAAGGGAAAGTGATTCCAATATGTATGTGACACTGAGTCCTCAACAGAGTTATCAGTTAATTATTATAAGTACTATTTATTTTGTTGACAATTTTGTACAGTGCCTTTTTGAGATATCTTGATATCTCTTCTTCCAATTGCTTTTAAAACTCTGTGTGATGTCATGTACCATTTGAGATAATTGGTTTTTGTAGTGAAATGCATGATCATCCTTGTGTTTAATTTCAATTTTAAATATCCAAAGAATAAAGTATTCCATATTATTTTAAAATCCAATATAACACATAACTTTATGAGCAACATTCACATCCCATAAGCACAAGATATTGGCATTTATTTTAAGTTATATTTCTGGCCTGTTTTTTTAAAATAGCTTTCCAATCTAACTGCACTACATTTTCTTTGTGTGGATATCATTTTCTTTTTTACTTATTTCTAAGCCCTAACTTTCTTTATCCATATCTGAGGGAATTGAAAATTAAATATTTCCTTTTTCAGATACCATTGGCACAAAGAAGTAGGTGAACTTTATGTTTTCTTGATGAAATATAATTGTATTTGTTTGCCATGGTAGTGATTAGCTAAACCGAAGATGAGCACATGTGTACGGAGAAATCTGATCTCATGTTATGCTGGCCAGTTTGTAAACTTTTAGCATTTCTTTTACAAAAGCAGTGATAGTACTTTGAATTACAAAATGCGGCCAGTGTGTCTTCTACTTCTTCCTAGTTGGAAGGTCTAATCATCCAGATTGTTTGATGATTTAGTATTATTTATTTTATATGCCAAATCACTTCTTTTTGAACAGATAGAATTTTTTTTATATCTTGTTTTTGGCTCAACTGTAAGTCAGAAATATCATCTTCAGAAGTAAACTTAGATTTTTCAGTCAATATACTTTCAGCAACTGAGAAATTATCTAACACTTAATACACACATACTAAAATTGAACAACATTTATCTCAATTTTTAAAATACATTTTGTTTATAACTCTTTTAGCAAACCCAAACTTACATGAAGTACAGGAATGAAGCATGAACAAAAATAAAGGGAGATTTTCAGAAAATTGTTGAAGATAAAGTAATATATTTGTACATTAGAATAAGAATTTCTTTAAGAAGGGAATAACAGGTATTTTTTTTAAGGCCAGGATAAGCTGAAAAGAAAAATGACTTAAATGATATGGTAATAAAATCATAGGAAATCTAGACTAGACAATGACTACATTTGCTACAAGAATTAAGAAAGAAAGTTCATGAAATTTCACGATATTTAGAGCTGGAAGGATGAGGTGTGATAGTAAACTATGGTTAGTATCTAAACTACGAAAATTTACTATTGCCATTAACCTCTTTCAAAATGCTCCTTGTTTTGAGCATACGCATCCTATTTCTGAAGCATTTCTAGACTCCAGTTTTTTGAGTGTCTTTAGTTGCACTGTAGTGGTTGCCTCAATGTCCTGAATCTATACAGAATGTTCACCTTACATAACCATTTTGACTTTGGGGAAAAATCAGAAGTTATGCAAAGCTAACTCAAGTACATAGGAGGACACACAACAGTATTACAGCCTACCTTTTGATTGGATAATGGTTGGCAGCAGCATTTACATTTTGTTAATCACGCTGCACAAAGACACTCGTGAAAGAGAACTTCCAGAACTGCTTCAGTAAGTTGCAAAAATGGTCATATAAATGTACACACTGAGTATTGTGAGGGGGATTGCTGGTAATGTATTAAATATCTTTTTTAATTTTAAAATACAATGTGTATTTTTATTACCCCTTGAATTCAGCAGCCATATAACTGAGCTGAAGTTAAAATGTTTGAAGATCAAAAATGGGTTGGAAAAAATAGCCTTTTAATCCTAAAAAGCCCTGAAAATATATTATCAAACCTCAATATAAGAAGAAAGATGATTAAAATTTTAGTTCAGATATCTGTTATATCTATTAATAACTGTCTACTGTGAAAATTACCCATTCCCTTCACCAGCTCACAGGAATAGAGTAAGGCCAAACTCCCGTACTGTGCACAAGACCAGGCAGGCGACCAGACAGTTGTCCAGACAGGTGAACAGACAGGTGTCCAGACATGTGACCAGACAGGTGAACAGACAGGTGTCCAGACATGTGACCAGACAGGTGAACAGACAGGTGTCCATACATGTGACCAGACAGGTGACCAGAAAATTATCCAGGCATGTGACTAGACAAGTGACTGCACAGGTGACCAGACAGATGACCAGACAGGTGACTTCTTTAGGGAACTCAATAAAATTTCTCACCATCACAAGCAGCTATTGGTAGTCCCATGACACAGAACTTTGGAATCTTTGGACTAATTTATATTGATTTGTGAATTTTATATGTTACACAGCTTGAGGCTGCAGGGTTTAAGAAAGTAGTACATCCACCTTGGAAATAATAATACATAATGAAAAATGTTTGATGGGTTCTGACATGGTGTGAAGTCATTTCAGTTTTTCTATGTCTTTCGATGTATGCATAACTTTTATTAATTCTATTTAAATAGACTATTACCCATAATTCCAAGATCCTAATTCATTCAATTTCAAATCATGATGGGCAAGAAGATCTCTTGCATGTAATTGAACCAATATTGCAGAAAGGGAAGAGAAAAGAAAAAAAAGTATTGTTTACCATAAATTCCTGTAACCAGCTAAAATCAGAAAATGTATGTTTTCACATTTTCATAAAAAAAAACACTTTCAGTTATTTTTTTCTAAGTGTAACTATTGGGGCTCAGAAAGGGTATGTAGAAATAAATTAAAATATTATTTATCAGTTTTCACATCTCTTATAGTTTCAATACTGCTGTTTATTATTATTATCTCCCTAAATAATATCTATCTAGTAATTCTTCTCAAATTCTGAATGATTTGACTACTTTGAGGTTTTGCTTTGCATGAAAACTTCCACTAAAAATAACTTTCACCCTCAATTAGTAATGTATATCAATTTATATCAATCTTGCAGGTTCCTGAAAATACCAGCTGGAATTTCTAAATATTCTAGATAGTGACTATGCTACAATAATTTACATTATGACAATGCTATTGTAAACATAATCAAATAATTCATACCCATGTATGTAATAGTTCCTCTCACATAGTTCAATTGTGGAAGTGGTCCATCTGTCAGTAAACAGACAAATGGATAAAGAAAATGTGTTATAGTAGACAATGGAGTACTACTCAACCATAAAGAGGGGTGAATTTGACTCACTTTAAGGAAATGAATAGCTCTCAATACCATAATGCTAAGTGAAATAAATCAGATGTGAAGAGTTAAACATGGCATGGTTTCTATCGTATGAAAAACCAAAAATATAAATAATTTAAGGAGCAAAATGAAAGAAAGATGATTGGAAACAGGGAGGTAGATTCTGTGGAGATAGGAAGAGGATCTAGCAAAGGAGGAAGAGGGGAAACAAGATGTAATAGTGATCAAGTCTGTAAAAAGTCTGTGTACCAATTCCCCAAGTTGAAGTACTTACTATGTAGCACTAATACATGCTGATTAAAATAATCAAACAGTATTCATTTAAACTAAGTCACAGGAAGATTATGATCATCTATAACCAAATTTTATATTTAAAGTAGACTGAACTCAATTTTTTTGAGTTTTCTTCTATTATTTTCTCTACACTAGGTCTGTTTCTTCTCATACTTTTCTGGTAATAATGGGTAGCACTATGACTTGGGTTTGATTAAAGCGTCCTACAGCATTCCTTCTGATGGAAGACTTGGCCCCTGGGACAGTGATATTTGAAGGTTTGGGGACCTTTAAGACTTGGAGCTTGATGCAAGTTCGTTAAGCTTTAGAACTGTTGCAGAGACTGCTAGTCTCTTACTCTTTTATCTGCCCTAGTTCAAAATGTACCACTTCCTTTTTCCCATATACATTCCTGCCATGATATGCCCCTACCTACTACCATTACCAGAGACCAAGACTTAAGGGACAACTTCGTTTTGGACTAAATGATCTTTAAATCTGTGAGCAAAAGGAAATGGCCTTTTCATCAGAAGTATGGTGTCCAGTACAAAACAAAAACCTTACTAAGGTAAGAAATGATTCAACTGTTAGTTAAAGATAATATGAGCTTATAATAAATCAAGCATCAATAAAAAAGTGAATGACATCTATGTTATCACAGACAACATTGTTTACCTGGGATATAATTAATTTTCAATGTGAAACAGCACAAAATGTTCACAAAATTCGAACATAAGAACACTCCTAAAATAATACACATGCTTAAATAAATACATGAGGTAATACCTTTAAGATACTCTAAAAGGAAAGAAATAATCTTATAAATGAAAATAGGAAATCAAAGTGAATCCTACTCCTAAATCATCTAGCTCAAGCTATATATTAAGTGACTGTGTAGACTAAGATATTTAAAAATGTCAAAAAATATTTTCAAATGCCAAAAGAATGTCAGAGTTTGGTTAATATCTCATGACTGGTCATTCCCTGGAGAAAATCCAGAAAGAGTTCCTCTCTTCTTTGTCGGAAACAAATACATACATTTTTAAAATTTAACTAGAATACTGCAGTATACAATATGAAACATCATAAGCTAAAAACTAGTTATTATTTTAGCTTAAAATTGTATATAAAATTATAATTATATATTATCGCTACTTTTATAATTATCACTATATTTATATGATATATAATTATATATTATAAAATTATAATTATATGGTATGTATCATATATCATACAAGTCTGAAAGACACTGTTAGACTTTGATTTATTTTTCTTATATATTTTTGTTTGTTTATGTATTTTACTATACTGGATTTTGAATTCAGGACCTTCACACTGAGTTACATCTTCAGCTGTTTATATTTTTGAGACAGGTGCTTTCCAATTATCTAAATTCTACAGGTTAAGCTCAAATTTCCAATCCCAGAATATTAGGATTAAAGGCATGTGCCATTACATCTATTTCAATTCTCAATGTTAAAAAAGATCTACAGAGCTCAATACATTGTATTATTTGAAAATGATGGGAAATAAATTAATACGACATGAGAGAATTATGTGCTAAGCCCATATTATCAATAGATGGTCAGATTTTCAGAAGACAGCAATTAATTTGTTGAAGAAAAGGAAGGCTATTTGAGTAAGGCTCATGGACCAACTTCTAAAAAATGGAAATAATAAACATCAAACTTGATCTCTTGCTTTACACAAAAATTTCTTCAAGAAATCAAGTACAGGAGTGAAAAAATTAAATCTATGTGTCCAGAAAATATGTAGAATATTTTCACAACATAGGGGTAGAAAATAGTTTCTTAGATGGAATGAAAAATCAAGTTAACAAAAACCAACTGATGCATTGGAATTGATTATTATTGAAGGGTTTTTAATTACTAAGAATACAAATGCAAAAGCATATATATGTATATGCTTTTGAAATACTAAGAACTTCTTCACATAAAAAAGTGTCAGTGCCAGGCGTGATGGTGCATGACTGTAATACCAGCACTTGGGAGGCTGAGGCAGGAGGATCACCGCGAGTTTGAGATGAGCCTGGGCTAAAAAGTGAGCTCAAGATCAGCCTAAACTGCATAGCGAGACCCTGTCTCAAAACAAAACAAAACAAAACAAAACAAAACAAAACAAAACAAAACAAAACAAAAACAGAAACAAAACAAAATAAACAAACAAAAAGTGACTGTATCTTCCCCAAGGTAGGCCAAAAATTGAGTGGACATTTTCAGAAAAATATATTTAATGACCAGGAAAGTCATTCGAAAATAACTAAACATTAGTCATTAAAGGGATGAAAATCAAAAGCATAATGAAATACCAGTAGATAGATACAAGGATGCCTAAAACTGAAAAAAAGTATCAGTCATAAAATATTGAACACTTGAATCACTTAGAACTCTCATATATTGCTGATGGAGGACTAAGTTCTAGCCTCCCGAGTGCTGGGATTGAAGGCGTGTGCCACCACGCCCGGGTAATTTATTATAAATTTAAATATACACTCATCTTAGGAAGCAGAAATTGCATTGCTATGTATCCATGCAAATGTACTAGAGTGTTTACTGGACTGTAAATCGTAAGAATGAAAGTCTAGAAGCAACATAAATGTTCATCTACAGAAGGATAAATATGGTGCAATCATGCAATGAACAGGCTAAGTAGCCATAAATAGAAATGAAAACCTGATGTACATAATAATGTATTTATGTCAGTCATTACAGTGATCTTGTAAGATAATTGAATACAAATAGGGTGATAAATTACATTACACACATAAATTTTAAAAAATAAAAGTAATGATAACAAAAATATTGCAGAGATGATAAGGGGAATGATGAGAATTTACCATGACAAGAGAAATTGTTCTTATCAGTTTAGGCCCTTAAGATTTTTGCATTAGCTGGGCTTAGTGGTACACATTTCAAAATAAGAAATAAAAAATACATCTGGCAATGTAGCTTATTGTGAAGGTCCTGGGTTCAATTTCAGAAACAGGCACACACACACACACACACACACACACTTTTTTTTGCATCACACTGAATTGTACATTTTTAAAAAACCTAAGAACTGTGCATGTATCTTAATGTTAAAGCATGGACCTATCATGTGTGAGATCCTGACTGCATTCCCAAGTACTGTCAAAAAGTAAACTACAAAAGATAATAATTTGATATCATATATGGTGTGTGATAATATTCTGAAAACTACTTTTAATGGGAGAGTCAGTAGAATTTTGAGAAAAGTGAGTTGAAAAACTAAAAAGAATAGAATGTTTACTACTTGAAGTATTAATTTAGGATTATATTAAGAATTATGAGCAAATTTTATATAGATATATAAATGCAAGTAGATCATCAGAATAATTACATAGACAGATATAGATATAACAAAATAGATTTACATAGACAAAGATGCTGATATAAAACATATAAAATACATTTTTGAGTGTATACATGTGTAAGTATATGTAGCTATATGTCTCATAGTATACATATGTATTTTTCTAAGAGGATGAGGGAAAATAATGCTTGAATAATGGAAATATGTCAAAAGAACAGACAAGAAGTTGGAAGGCAATGGCTATTCAGAAAGAACAGAAGCATAAAGTCAAATAATGTACACTATTAAATAAAGATTTCTGAGCCCATATAGTATTACATTAATAAATGATTTTGTAAGTGGAGGAGAAACAACTTTCCTTACAACAAAATGCACAGGTTTATGTAACACACAACACAGAATGACACCTAAAGTACTATACAAAAATAAAAAATAAAATGAGCAGAAACAGAATGTTGTGTATATATGTGTAGATAAAAAATGTTTATTATTTATTCCTACAAATTTTCTGTAAAATTTAATTTGTGCCAACACTAAATTAAAAATGAAACATATAAGAGTAAATTATGTGATTCAAAAATTAGTGCAAAATATTAATGGTATAAATAGGAGCACACACATGATAAAGACAAAATACAGAACAATGATTATCTCTATAAAGAAGGGGAAGACATCCACATTGGACTTCTGGTATATATACATGGTGCCAAAATGTAATATAAAGAAACAAAGAACACAATGAAACTAGGTAGTTGAGAATGAATAGATATTTCATACCCCTAATACACAAATGGTAATAAGACAACAGGAAAAGATATGTTAAAATATTAATTATTAAAATAAATAAACAAGTGTAGGATACACTATCTATCTAGTAGAATTTCTATACTTTAAAGATTAAACATAATTGACAGAGATGTTTTGAGGTAAGCAGAACTTTTGTAAAATTCCAAAAACAACTATAATTAATAAAATTGTATGCAAAATTGTTGTAATTTAAAAAAAAACATTGAATGTTTCTGAAATAGTTGAACTTATGAATTCATATAACACCTTCATAGCACTGATAGGTATTATCTGACAGAATTAAAAACACTGTAACCACCAACAGATCTTTACACAAATGTTCATTGAAATTTTATTTATGATAACTACATTTTTGAAAAAGTAGTGAAAAAAGAACCATGAAAGAGTCACAAAGTAATTACACTGTGCATAGAAGCCAAATTTTTAAAAGTTCACACTGAATGATTCATTTACATAAATCCTTGAAAATGCAAACTAATCTACAGTAAGAAATAATTTGCAATCTGCTGCATAGCTATAGAAGAGAGAGCAGAAGAGATGAGTTACCGAGGACTGAGGAATCTGCATGGATGCTGGTTATGTCTTCAT
The DNA here is from genome assembly GCA_004363535.1 of Dasyprocta punctata. Lineage (NCBI taxonomy): Eukaryota > Metazoa > Chordata > Mammalia > Rodentia > Dasyproctidae > Dasyprocta > Dasyprocta punctata. The sequence continues at coordinate 15,384 of RJWM01028815.1, read as the reverse complement.
TTTGACTGTGGTGATGTTTTCACAATACATACATGCGTCAAAACTTGACAGGCTGTCGTTATCAAAATATCCAGTTCTATCCAAATAGTGTCTCAAAATACTGTTGAAGTTTGTGAAAATTAATTTCTGTTCTATCCCTCATTTTTCAATAACTATTATATTTACCACTTCAGAATCTATGCTTTCTAAAATGAAAAAAACACCATAGGGGCATGCGATGTTACTCCAAAACTACTTAATATACAGTAAAATTTCAAAGAAAGATGGCAAATATTGTTTTATTTTATTGAGATAAAACCATTAGTTGTGAAACTACCATCATTAAAAAAATTGAATATGCAATACAAGGTATATACCTGCAGAGACAATATTGTCCTGCAAAAATTCAGAACTTATTTGGTATGATTTTTACATGTGTGACTTACTAGTTGCCAAAAGTATGAATAAATAGCAAAAACTGTACAAAAAATATAGATTAAACTTATAAGAAATAATTATTAATTAAAGATTTTTAATTTTGCAAATGAATATTACTGTTTTGTGTATATTTAATCCATACATAATACTGGTTTATGACTTCAATTTTTTTGAATTTCAAATGTTCTTTCCTATAAGCATTAGCTCCAGGACCAGTAAACCAAAAATATAATATTAATTATACATTTGCTAGCTTTTTCTTTCTGCTTCCATTATTTTCCAATTTTTGTCTCAAATTTAATTCCCTTTGATTAATATTATCACATTTCTTTCTTCCTGGTAATGCACTTATTGCAACAAATTAAATTAATCTTTGTTATAATTGTTTATTTATGCACCCTAATTAGTAGTTATGTTCTGAATATATTATCTCAGAATTGTTAACAAAGTTTGCAATTTTTCTTCATCTATCTATTTACCTATTTATCTTTAGCTACCTACCTTCTATCCATTGTCTATCTTTCTAGCCTCTCATCTAAATTAGATGGATAATGCATCATTCCATACTCAAAGATAGAAATATCTTATACTGATTCTTTAATTCACAATGGCTAATCCTTTGATTTCTTTTGACATTTATTTATTTTCTGAGAATAAGAAGTTTGCATTTTAGTAGGAGACAGTGTTTTTGTCAAAACTTAACACATTTCTTCCTAAAACTTATAAATACACAAAGCAAATAAGTGAACCTTATAAATACTGCCAGAGTTCTTATGTTTTGAAAAACTTGTTAAAATTTGTTCACTGGAATATCTTAGTAGTTTTTTTGTGTGTGTGTAAAGAAAACTGGATGTACAAAACAATTACCTAGTTTTTTATATTGCTGATCTTTTTTAGAAAATAGAAATGTTATTGTTTTTTTCATTTTAAAGAGAACAAAACAAAACAACAAAGCAAATTAGAACAGAACAATGCAAGCAACACAGGACTTCAAAACAAGACAAAAGGAAATCACCAATGGCTACCATAATGTCTATCATCTTTCACAAAATAGCTGTCCATACCATGTTGCACAACAAAATCAAATAAAATAAAACAGAACAAAACCAATCAAAACAAAAGTATAAACACATGACATGAATTTGAAACAAGACAACAGGAAATCAACAATGGCTACCATAATGTCTCTCATTCTCCTTGAAATAGTTGTCCACACCTTCACACACAATAAAATCAAACAAAACAAAATAGAATAAAACCAATCAAAACTAAAGTATGAAAGCATTAGATGACTTCAAAGCAAGACAATAGGAAATCAGCAATGGCTACCATAATGTCTTGTGTTCTTCAAAATAGCTGCTCAGACCTTCACACATAATGAAATCAAGCAATAAATAACAGACTAAAACCAATCAAAACAAAAGAATGGATGTATTACAGGACTTAAAACGAAATAACAGGAAATGAACAATGGTTACTATAATGTTTCATTTTTTTCAAAATAGCTGTCCATATTACCACACATAATAATACCAAATAAAACACAACAGAACAAAACCAATCAAAACAAAAGATTAAAGGCATTATTGGACTTCAAAACAAGAAAATAGGAAATCACCAATGTCTACCATAATGTTACATTTTCTTCAAAATTAGTGCTCATACTCTCACACATAATAAAATCAAACAAACAAAATAGAAAAAAATGAATTAAACAAAAAAATGAAAGCATTATAGGACTTCAAAACAAGATAATAGGAAACCAACAATGGTTGCCATAATGCATCCTATTATCTTTAAAATAGCTGCCCATACCCTCAGACACAGTAAAATATAACAAAGCAAGACAGAACAATACCAAACCTAACAAAATTTGAAAATGATACAAGAGTTCAAGACAAGACAATAAGAAATTAACAGTGGTTACCACCTTTCCTCCTAGGTGTTTTCTCCCCATCACTTTCATAATATTTATTGTGATTTTGGATCCCGTTTACTCCTTCAGTATTTTTGTTTTGTTTTTTTGGTTTTGCTTGTTGGTTTGTTTTTGCTTTTTTGGTACAAGGGATCGAACTCATGACCTTGTGCTTTCCAAGTAGGTACTCATGCTGCTGAGCTAAGTCCCTGGCCCCTCCTTCAGTTTCTTATGCTAAGGAGATAACTGGGTGTCCACCAGTATGAGTTCAAGTCATTTCGCCTATGAACATGATCTCTAGTTTCACCCATTTACAAACAAGAGCCTCAAGATTATCCTTCTTTATAGCTGAGTAGTTATCCATTGTATGAAAATACCTTATCTTTCTTATCCATTCTGTGGTTGATGGGCAAGTTACCCTTGGTTTTTTCTGGTCTCCTGTCACATGGAGTAATTGTTTTCTCTCCTTTGATTTTCAGTCTATGAATTTCCGTTAGAGTTAAATGTGTTTCTTGTATGTAGTATATTGGTGTATCTTGTTTCTTGATCCACTCTCCCTGTGTTTCTTTTTATTGCTGAATTGAGGCCATTTACATTAATGGTTGCAACAAGCATATATTGGTTTGTCTCTGCCATGCTGTCCTCCTGCTGTTGGCCCTCCACTTTTCCCCTCCATTAAACTTCCTGTCATGTTTGGCAATCTTCCTCTGCTGCTGTTCCTGGAAACATGGTCATCTTTATCTCTCTCTAGAATACCCTTCAGCACTCTATGTAGGGTTGGTTTGATGGTCATGTGTTCTTTATCATGGAAGTGTATTATTTTTCCATCAGTTTTGAAAGATAGTTTTGCAGGGTACATCAGTTTGGGTTGAAAGTTGTTTTCTTTCAGGATTTGAAACACTTCATTCCAAACTGTTCTTGACTTGATGGTTTGTGTCAACAAGTCTGCCATGATTCTGATTAGTTTCCCTTTATTGGTGATCTGTTTCTTTTCTCTAACAAGTTTTAATGTTCTGCTCTTGTGCTGAATTTCTGGGATCTTGGTTATTATATGTCTGCGTGTAGATTTACTTTGGTTATGCTAGTTGAAAGTTTTTTGTGACTAAATGATCTGTATGTCAGATCTTTTTCCAATGTTTGGGAAGTTTTCTGCTATTAGTTCTGTAAATGATCTTTTTATTTCATTTGTCTTTACTGCTGCTTCTTAACTGATACCCATCTCTTAAATTATTTTTCTTTGCATCATCTTGCAGATGTTGAATTGTTACTTCCTGGTTCTTTGTTATTTTTACAAGATCTTTTCTTTCACAATCACTAGCTGTAATCCTTTCTACAAGGTCTAAAAGTCTATCTTCAGTCTCTTTCAAGCAGTTTTGCCAGCTTTTGATTGAATTTTTAATTTCCTGAATATCTCTTTGAATCTGTTTCATGCATTGAATTCCTGTCTATATCCATCACTCAAAATTTTCATCATTTTCCTATGCTCCTCTTTTTTTATCTATGTCATCTTTAGCAATTCTTTCATTATGTTTGTAATTTACTTTTTATCTGAGACGTTATTTTTGATCTGACTACTTTTACAGTCCCATGAAGTTGTTTCTTTACTTCAGTTACTAACCTCTTGAAGATTTCAGGTGTGTGACTTCCATCTTCTTCCATGACTGTATCTCCCAGACTTGTTCTGTGTGGGCGGGAGGTCTGAGACTGCCTTTTGCTCCTTCATCTTGATGTTCTCCTGTGTTCCTGTAAACAAGCCAGTTGTGGGGTCACAGGCACTTCCCACATTGGCTGACCTTCCATGGTACAGGAGGATGGGGCAGACACCTGTGTTCCTCTGACCCCAGGTTTACAGGGAAGTAGCAGGGCATAGAGTGGGCTTCTTCAGACCTGTTCAACTACACTGTGGCTACCTTGATATCCAGGGATGCATGGTGGTGGGGCCACTTTTTCTCTCAGCCTGTGTGTCTATACCAGAACTCCTCCAATTGTGGCAGGCACAGAGGAGTATGTTTGTCTGATTTTCCCAGTAGGTGCTGGCTGCCCAAAGGAAGTAAGGGTCTCCGATGGTGGCCTGCAGATGCATGGGGCTTGTCTGACTGTGTCTCCCTCCTCATGCTGGTTTGCTGCAGAAAGCAAGCCTTCGGATGGTGGTGATCAGCAAGCAGAGGTGAATCCGTATCATTAGTTTTTTAATTATATATATTTAATATTATATATATTACATTTACTGCACAGTTTTTGTTTGAGTGAAGTTAATAGCTCATGGGAGACAAAAAACAATACCCAAGAAAAATCAAATGTGTTCAGCTGTTATAAAAGACATGAAACTCTTTGCTGATGAGTGTGCACAATGTATGAAAATTTAGAATAATTATTTTTAAGTTCACAAAATACATTATCACTTAAAACTGTAATATTTTATAAATAAAAATAAGGAACATATTAAAATGTAATTATTTTCATAAGATTTTTGAGTATTCTAAAATGACTTTGCACTCTTATTGGACAGAATCATCAGTTTTGAGACAATGAGTTTTCTGGCAATATTTGTTGGAAAATAATGTGAGCATTTTACCTTTATGTAGTGGCAAAACTCATGTTTAACTAGTGCTTCAAATCATTTTATTTCCTCCATTCGATTTTCTTATATCCCTACATGTATTATTAATATAGAAAAAGCATGGTGGTATCCATTCTTGTGCTTTCTATATTTTTAGAATCAAATTTTTTGAGATAAAATTCATGCATCATACAATTACTCCATTTTAAGTGTATAATCAATAATTATTGGTATGACCACATTAGTTACATGTTTAATATTTGCTGCAGAAATTGTTCAGTCACCATCTTGTTATTCATATATTTTTAACATTGCACAAAACTACAATAAGGGAAAATTATGCTAAATTATTTTAGAAAAGGACATGTACATGGACTTTTTTCCACAAATAAGGATAACAGACCGCATTAATATTTATTAACTACATGTTCATGGATTACTTTTAGCATTTTTTTCTGTATTAATTCCTTTGCTCAAAAAATTTAGCATGGTATTTTCAGAGGGATTCTGTAAAGGCAATTAAACCTATTATTATGGATAATATCATTTTAACTAGAAAAGCACTGCAACTATGGCATTTCTACACACACACTATCTTTACTTAGTTGCACACTTAATTTGCATTGTGGAAGCACTATTAAAATCCTGTTTTATTCAGCATGATATTGGGGAAAAAAAGTAGACTTGTGGATCAGTGGAACAGAATAGAAATTACAAAAAGAATTCCAGACACACTTAGCTGCTATATCTTTGAAAAATGTATTTACTCCAAATACATTCACTGAAGGAAATACAATGTGTTTAACAAATGGTGCTGGAAAAATTGGATATTCACATAACGAAGATTAAACCTAAACTTATCTCTCTCATCATGCACTAAGATAAAATCAAAATGAATCAAAGATCTAAATATTAAAACAGAAATTTTAAATCTATTGAAAGACAAAATACATTAAAGTTTTGAAGACTTCGGTATAGGAAAATATTTTCTGAGCAGAACATTGGTTGCACAAGAAATAATTAACATATGTGATTGCATCAACATGAAAAGCTTCTGCAAAGCAAAGGAAGTCAACAACAAACTGAGGAAACAACACACAGAATGGGAAAATGGTTTTCCAACTACTTACAGACAAAGGATTAATATGTAGAATATATGAAGAACTCTAAATAATTAGACCTTTCAAATTTAAAGACTCAGGACAGGAGTTTGGCTCAGTGACTTAAGCACCTGCCTGGTAGGCGTGAGTTTGTGAATATGATCCCTGGTACTGACAAAAAAAAATCAAATTTAAAGACAATAAAAAAAATGAGTACCTGAAATGAATGCACACTTAGCTCATGAAAGATTAGAAATGGCCAATTAATACATGAAAATATATTTAGCATCACTGACTATTAATGAAATGTGAATTAAAACAACACTAAGGTTCTATTTTACTTCAAAAGGAATGATTATCTTAAAAAAATTTTAAATACTTAGGGGACTACAGCATAAAAGGAACACTTCTTTGTTGATGGTAGCATAAACTGGTACAAGCATTATGAAATTCAGTACATTTCTCAAAAACTAAAAATAGAAAGTTCATTTGACCCAGCTGTTCCCTTTCTAGATATCTTCCCAAAAGAGTTAAAAATACCATATTACAGTGATGTATGCATACCTGTGGTCATAGCAGCACAATTCAAAATAAGTAAGTCTTGAAAGCAGCCTATATGCCCATCAACAGATCAATAGATAAAGAAAATATGGTATTTACATACAATGCAGTACTACTTTACCATAAAAATGATAAACTCAAATTTGTCCTTTCATTGTAGGAAAATGGATGCACCTTTGAGACCATAATGTTAAGTGAAATAAATCAGATACATAAGATATCACATAGTCTTTCATATGGAAATCCCATTATGTCTTTTATCTAGATGCCCCCCCAAAGCTTCATGTGGTCATAGGTGGGGCTTTTCAGAGGTGACTGGATCTGGAGTTTGTGATGCTGGGATTAAGGGTGTGTGAATACTAAATTCGTCCACTGATTGATTTGTCATTATGTTAGATGTGGATAATGGGAAGGTTCGCCCTGGGTGTGAATGCTACCCACCCTAAGGAAGTGTATCCTAGATAGAATATAAGGGGTAGAAAGATGGCTGCTGCTTCTTTGCTCCTTTGCTGCTTTGCAGCCTTTCTACCATCTGCCTGCCAGGAATTGTTTCTCCTCTTCGATGCTCCTCTGCCATGCCAACCTGCCTTGGAGCCAGCTGACTATGAACTGAAACCTTTTCAAACTGTGAGATAAACCTTTCCTCCTCTAACTTTGTGTGTCAGCTATTTAGTCTCAACAGTGAGAAAAGTAACTAAGACAGAACACAGTTTATAACTAAAGTGCAAAATAAAAAGTCAGACAATAGAAAAAAGGGAAAAATTATTGTAATACAGCATGGACAATGTATCCAAAAATGTGCCTTGATTTACTATAATTGTATTACATGCTTTATATGTTTCTTGACCTGTTAGTCTGGTTTTTAATCTGCATTTATGATAATTAACTCTATAAGGACTTAAATAAATGAAAACGATACTGGCAAAGAAAAATTTCTAAACTGTGGGTGGAGTGGAAAGGGAAAAAAATAGAGATGTTATGCACATGCACCAATTCCCTACAACACAAGTATTAATTATGCATGGCAACCATGTACTGATAGAAATTAAAAAGTTGAAAACATTCCCTTTTATGAGTCAAAGGATAAAGAATGTGAAAGAATTAGATGAAATATTTCAAACATTTCAAGAGTATTTCTAAAATGCATTGATTCCCTAAGCATTTCAACTATAGATATAAATCTATTTTATATTATTTGCTAAAAATGAAAATGATTTATTGCATATGGACTTATCTCCTTTTGTCCTGATATAAATGTTACTTACTGAGATTTGATGATTAAATTTTACATGTATAGCTACCTGCTTTACTTTTCACAAAAGAGGAGTCACAGTTAATTAAATATGATTTATGCTAGGTAGGAGGTAGCAAGTTAATTATATCAAACATATTACAAATGGGGGAAAGAATTGTGATGGGCTGTCAGTAACCACAAAGGTGTGATCAGAGTTGCTTCTTATTTTCCTAGATAGTTTGTAATTACTAAAATAATCATGAAACTTGGCAGTTGAATGACTACTTCTTTGATATTTACTGTATCCTCAGCACTTTGAATATACTTGAGATAGAATTACAAAAGCTTGAATGTCTTGATCAGTTCCTCTATGACATGGACTGTTGCATAAACCACAAATGTATATTTTATATTAACAGGCAAAGAGAAGGTATGTGTATTCTTTGCTTCCAAAACCCAGCCCTGAGCATAGTTACAGGAATTTTAGCCAATGAAAAGAACCCATATTTAATCTTAGCCCATGTAGTCCTTCTGCTTGTACTCCATTTGTTTTACTCAATACTTCTACCATCTGTTCAGAACACAGTTCTTAATAACATAATGAATGCAAGTAGAGAAGCTCAAGACAATACTACTATTATTTTAATCACTTGCAGACAAGCATAGCATCACCCAGATTTCTCTGCCTTTTTGGATAGATCAGATACTAAAGTAGGTCTGGTTTTTGGAGCTCCTGTATGAAATCAGTTTGCCTGGCATAATAAATAAATCAGCAACCCCACTGTACACCTACACCTACAGGATTAAAATATAGATCTTCGTACCAAGTTAGAATAAATATTTTACTGACCAAGCACTCCCATGTTCTTCTTATATTTTTAGTAGTTTGCACTTTTTGTATATTATTTTAGACTTTTTTTAGGTTCTATGATATTTGATTGGCAAATTCTCTGTGATTCTAGTCATCACTTTTAACAGTCAGTTTCTACAGGCAAATTCTTTACACTACTTTTCATCTGTTATCATTGCAGTGAGTTCATAGACAATGCAGGGAAGAGAAAACAGTTTTAATCAATTTATTTGGACAGGTAACTCTGTTCCTTTGCTAAAATTTAGAGAAGCTTTTATGATTTTTCTAATCATTTCCAAATAAGAAACCTTCTATCCAATTTACTTCTAAGAATTGTCTTGCCCAACAATTAAGATATGTAAGTATAGCTCAGTAGTCAGATCTCTGAATTTCCTGCAAAAATTTCCTGTTCCCATATGTGAGCCTAATTCAAACAAGAAATCCTGTAATGGAGATATGAAGAGAAGAAATATTTAATTTCTTTTCAATTTCATTCATTCTTCTTAAACTTCTCCGTCCTTCTAGTTTAAGTTTGCTAGTTAGGTTTCTACTGCAAGACTCTAGAGAGAAAAACTGAAAGGCACAAAATATCTCATTTTACAGGCAAGCACACTTACGTTAAGGTTTCTTCTGTAAATCATTAATACAAAATAAATAGTTCAGCTTTGGTTTATTGATGTCTTCCAATGCCTATTCTCATAGTATAGTCTCATACAATTTCAATAAAGATGTATTTATTTGTAATATAAATATACATATAGTGAAACATAATGTAAATATAATCCTAGAATTAAACTCCAAGAATATCAACAATCGTCAGCTGTGTTCATTCATTTTCCTTGTTTTATTTACTAGCATGTGTTTGCAGCACACAATGTTTACATCCCTCATGTGAAGTGTGTGCAATCACATAAAGCATCTTCATTCTTTGTTCATTCCTTTCCCTTCCCTCTGTCTCCTACTTCCATCTCTTTATCCTCTTCCCATTTAAGAAAGACCTATTTTCCTATTGCCTATTGCCTATCTTTTATTTTACTACTTATTCATAATTTGAGAGAAACCACACAGTGTTAAGCTTGTCTTTCTGACTTATTTCACTTAACATCATGGTCTCAAGGTGCATCCATTTATCTGAAAATGACTCACGTTTATTCCTTTATCAGAAGTGTATAGGCAAGTGCCTATATAGACTGAATACTTGATAAATATCCATAGACTAAATACAAATATTTCCATATATATTTACACTGCAAGAAAATGAAATTGTAATGACTAATATACTGACTCATAATCCTGTAAAACTAACATGCAATTTACTGATTTTTTTATACAACAACCTTAAATAAAACTGAGTCATGTAGTATTGGATTTCCATTACTTGATTGCCTTTGGCTAGATCAAAAGCAAAGTGTTCTTTGAACCCTCAATGTTTGCTTAATATTTTAAAGTGCTTACCCTAATCAAATAATAAAACCACTACATAACAAGATATAAAGCTAAGTTGTACTTCCGTCTTTCTGTGTAGAATTTTCATTGGTTTATTTGCATTTTAGCATATGTGGAGATGAATTTAATGATCAAAGTGACTTGTTTCATAAAAGTTTTAATGTATTCATCATTTTGAGAAATAAAAGGACAGACGGTATCAAAGCGGTCATATTGTTTCTTATTACTCAGTATTTGAGATAGCGAAAATTGCATATTTTCTCTAAAATTATAGTGTACCAGAGATGAAGAAAAGGAAAAGGGAGAAGAGGGAAAGAGGACATAAGAAGAATTAAAATATATTATGTTTATGTACCAAATTCCTATAATGGATGTAATCATTATGTACTACCAACAGATATTAAGAAAGGTGAAAAGTAAGAATAAAATGTGTACTTAAGAGTTATAATTCTCAAAAACTTATTTAATTCAATGCTTTCAAATGCTATGCATATGCCAAACATATTTAAAAATGGAGTAAAAAAGCATAAGCTGCACTGTATTTGGGAAGGAAAACTACATCTATTATAAAGTTTCCTCAAGATATTTTTCTTGCAATCATAGTACACTGCTTTTGCAGAGGAATAATGTGCAATCACAAACTCATCCGGGAGTAATTCAGCATGGCTCTGAGGGAAGTGTGAATTCTTACCATGTCAGCTATCATTCTGACTCAGAACTGAACCTTTAAACCAAGCAGAGTCATGGAATCATTTGTTCACTAACTGCATATTGAACATCACCAGAGTTAAAATATTGGGTAAAACGTATGTAAGTGTTACTGTTCATGGTTTTATTTAAAGGCCCTGTAAAATGTTTTAAAGTTTGACTTTGAGTTGCACAATTTTAAACTGTTTGCATCTCAACAAGGTTGCGTTTAACTGATGTTTATCAAATGGGACCTAACAGCATCAAGTTTATATCATGGTTACACCACTAAAATGTATGTAATACTATGGTAAATTTCTAAAGTCACGATACTTATATCCCACCTTAATCACATGCTGAAATTTAATTCCAAATGCAGTCTTAAGATATCGGAGTTGGCATGGACATAATTTCCTTAGAAAAGAGGCCCCAAGGAGTTCATATCCTGCTCTGTCCTATGAGGACACAAGGAGACATTATTATGAAAAGGAAAATGATCCCTTGGTAGATGCCAAAATTGTTGGAATCGTGGTCTTGGACCTTAAGTTTCTACAACTCTAAGAAATTAATTTCTGTGCTTCATTAACTACCCAACCTACTATATTTTGTTACAACAGCCTGAATAGATTACAATAATTACCAATACCACGTGATTTAGAAATTATTTAACTCTCAGAGCCTTATTTTTATCATATGATGAAATGGATTTAATAATGATTACATTATTGGTCATGGTGACATATGCCTTTTAAGCCAGAAGTTGGGAAGCAGAAACAGGAAATTCTGGAGTTCAGAAACAGACTATGTTGCAAGGTGAGTTCAAGGCCAGTTGAACTCTGTAGTGAGACAGTCTAGAAAAAAAAAAGTTGACATTAGTGTGTCTACATTTTAAATCATAAAAAGTAACATGTAGAAACAAATGTTTATACAATATATGGTAAACTGATTCAGATTTATTCTCTAGAAAAATGATAGAAATGAGAGATTATCAGGTAATAACTAGATAATGCAAGTTGAAATGTTTGATAATATTATTATAAGAATTTTTCATTCTATGTTATGGTTTCAATGCAGAATGGCCCCTTGTATCTTCATGCATCCAGAGGAAAAGCTTTTAGAAAGATTGGATGATGAAGAGCGTGGTGGGAATAGGCAGGTAACCTAAAAGAGTGCACCTCCTTGCCCAGATGTTCCCCTCTCTCTCTGCTTGTGGCCATATGATAAGAGCAGCTTTCCTCTGTCCAGGTCATTCTAACATGGTATCCTGCCTCAGAGTTAGCTGATCAGGGACTAAAATCATGAAGACAAGTTCTCCTTTAATTTGTGAGTGTAATGTACTGTGGCTCCATGGTGAGGAATGTGACTAACACAGAGCAAAAACAAGCAAGAGTACAGATTTATTCTAAATCTGAATAAACATGTAACATTATGACTCTAGAATGACATTCATTCACATATAACTGCAAATAATTTGTGCACATGTGTACATGGACATACATACAAGAACATTGTTGCAGTCAGGGGTTACAGGAGAACAATCACATACAGGACACAAAATTTATAATACTGCTTTATAATGGTCACCCAGACTTAAACACAAGAAAGTGCAGGAAATCTGTCAACAACACTGAAGACCCAGAATACTCAGCCAACGGCCTGGATCCCACAACAGTGCCCTGCATGAGTCCATCTGAAGACTCAGAACACATGACAATGCCTCCCATAAGTCCAAATGGTGGTCTAGAGTCCACAACAAGGACTCATGCCTGTCTGTTTTATGGATATGCGCTGGGATGATCCAAAGATCAGCGGTGGAAGCTAGAAAGTCTATACTAATGTGATGAAGGAGCTGTGCTGGTAGTTTGAGGGTTCTACACTGGAGCCAAGAAGCAACAATCAATATAAGGACCAGGGCTACTCTGAAAAGTTCCACAGCTATCCTCAGCAACAGTGAGGTCCCAAGCTCCTCTGACGATGAGAACAGTCGAGTTCATGCCAGGAAGCCAGCGTGACAGCCTTCTCCTGGAGATTAAACAGTACGTATCTTCCACTCTGGAGCCAGGAAGCAATGCGCAATTTAAGGGTCAGAGCTCCCCCAAAGTGAACCACAGCCACTCTTAGCGACAAGGTCCCGAGTTCCTCCAATGATAATGACTGAATTCATATTGGAGAAGTCAGCATGACGAGCTCCTCCAGGAGAATCAATGGCTTGAAACAGCAACACTTAGGAGAACCCAAAATACCTCGCTCTTCTCCACATCACTGTTTATGCTGGCAACTTTCCTCAGGTTGGCCATCTACACTCAGCGCTATGCCAATTTAATTTAGCTGGTGTTAAGTTGACCACCAACTTAATCCATAAAAAACATTCATATCAGTTTTATAGTTGAGAATCATCCCTCTATCTGCAAAAGAATACTTAAACTGAGATTTAATCAAAGGATAAATATGAGCAAAATAGAGATTATTGTAATACCTAACCAACTCTAACAGAAAAAATAGTTACTGAGAAAGACAGAGCAAACAGTGACACAAAGTATAATTATTATTTACATTTCAGAAAACATGCAGATTATAATTTTATATTTAAGAATATGTATATGTACATTTGTGATAAAATTGAAAAGAAGGACAAATATAGGATTTCCATAGCATGTAAAATATTAGTTATCTCTGAATGAGGGATAAGGTCATGCTATGAAACGAATTTTAGTATATCAGGCAGCATTGTTGCATCTAGAACAAAAAAACAAACACCTACATTTTAAGGCAGAAGAATTATTTTGTCTCACAACTTCAGGAGTGCCAGTCCATGGCTGACTGCAACAACGCAGAAACAATCATGACAGAGGAGTGTAATGGAGCAAAGCTGTTTTACTCATGATTTCCATGAAGCAGGACCAGGAAGGAAGGGGCCAAGAACCAAATACTATCCCAAAGGTCAAGACCCATGACCCACTTTTGCTATCTAGATGCCACCACCTAATGGTCCACTCAAGTCTGACCTCATCAACAGTTTAAACTGTTGATGAGGTGGGTATTCTCACAATGTAATCCTCTCTCCAAGAGTCTTAATCCAATCAAACTGACAGTCATGTTAAAGATGGTGAGCCCTCCAATATTTTCATTTCTTCGCATGGTTGGTGAACACGCTCAGGTTCTGTTATTTCTTTGGCATGTGTGTTATGTGTTAACATAAACAAAAATGTTCATAATTGTGGCTGCAAACTTCATACTAATTTCCTTAGGATTTTAAAAATTCTTCCAATTAAAAAGCATAGTGTGTCTTATTTTTTACAATATTGCTTACATCCAAACTTCTGAAACTCATATTTCTCTACCATTTTTCACATTCATTAGAAACTACCCAGTCTATCCTTAGGAATTCTGAACAAGCTGACCCTTTAGAGTATCCTCTTGAATGCTTCAGATTCTTTGCTTGAAAAATCTGACTACTCCTTTAAATTTACCTTAATTATCCTGAAACTTGAGAAGTATAACTTATCTCTATTCTTAGGTGTATTCATATGCATGTTGTAGTATACACAAAGACATGTTGCATATTATAATTATTTATGTTCAATCAAACTATTAAGTTGTGGAGATTGGTGCAAAAAATCTTAATCATTATTCCTAGGCTAATTTGTATCTGGCTTTCATGGTGGTAGGTCAGGAAAATTCCTACTTTAAAATCTAAAGGGTTCTTTTAAAAAATAGGCTGATTACTAATGTACAATTCTTCAGAAGAGAGTTAATAGCATATCTATTTCAGATCAGAATGAAGTTGGACAGAGGGCTGTGTAGAGCTATAATCCAAACCAGATCTGCCTACCACTGTCACCTTGCTCCCTGCTCATGATCAGTAAAGCAATATTAATTTTATGGTCCAAACCTTTCAGAGAATTGACAAATTCCAAATTACAACAAAATATACTATGAACTGGGAAGATTTAGGAAGTACTTGAGTGTTGAGTTTAAGCAAGTATAGATTTTGTGAAAAGGTGTTTTCCTCAGTATTTAAAACTGGAATCACAAGGCAGTTGCAGAGCTTAAAATAAGGTCTTGGCTGGGTGGTGGAAGGATGTCTAATTGTGACAGACTCTAAAACATTAGCAACAAGCTCATCTAGGCCTCTTAAATATCAACTAAGTGAATTCATGTTTCTGTATATGAAAAAAGGGGGATGCAGGAATTTCAATGGCTGCTCAAAAATTTTAAAGATAAATTTCAATTTCTTGCTTGAAAAAGTATATTCTGTATATTTGACGTAAGAAGTCAGAATTCAAGATAGGAGAAGTGATATGGAAGGAATGATGGTCCTTGTGAGCCTAATGGGACATTAAATGTTCAGCATGATGCAGATACTCTCATATGTTCAGGTTTAGAGCTAAGCCAAGAGCAGCTTTGGGAATCCAACACTAGGTTTCCATGAATGATTAGCCTGTGCTCACCAAACAGATATGTTCTTTGGGTAACTGTTTAAAGGAAAACAAAAGGATATCTGTTAGTTACATTTTACAGGGGTTCATATAAACCTTATGTTTAACATTATTCTTTAAAGGAAGGAAATTTTCTTTTTTTCTTTTTTTATTTTTATTTTTTTGCGGCAGTGGG
>RJWM01028814.1:0-25227 GCA_004363535.1 Dasyprocta punctata | reverse complement strand
GGCCACAAGGTCACCGGCCCTCACGTGGCCCTGGCCCTCACCCTGGTCCTGTGACCATGGCCCTGGCGGAGGCCCGGGCAGCGTGCCCTGGGCGCGCACTCGGGGTGTGGGTGACGGAGTCCGGGTGCTGCCTGGCCGCCTGGCTGCTGGGAGGTCAGGGGAGTTTGGGGACAGGCTCCCGCTGTCCCTGGCACCCGGGCTCCGTGTAGGTCCCGCAGTGGGTCTGTTGATGACGCATGACCCTGCTGGGGGGCCAGGGAGCAGGCCAGAGTCCCCACCGTCACATGGCACCAGTGTCCTTGCTGGGGTTTCTCAAGGTCACAACTCTGGTCTGCTTTTTGTTGGGGGGAGTCTGTTTTGTTTTTTTGTTTTGTTTTGTTTTGCTTTGATACCCAGGGATTGAACTCATGACCTTGCACTTGCTAGGCAGGTGCTTATGTGGCTAACCTAAATCCCTGGCCCAGGGGGGAGCCTTTTTTTGAGGCAGGGTTTAATTATATGGCTCCGGCTGGCCTCAAACTCACAAAGATCCTCCTGCCTCAGCCTCCTGAGTGTTGGGATTACAAGTGTGCGCCACCACACCCGACTTCCCCGGTCTGCTTTCGATGCGTTTTTCTGCAGGGTCCAAACCACCATCTGTCCCCCTTGACACTGGACATTTGAAGCCAGCGGTGCTCTGGGGGACCTACCGGGCACGGAAGAGGTCAGGAGGTTGCAGACCCGCCTGGGAAAAAGTAAACCCAGCCGTCAGCTCGCCAGGGTGCAGCTACTCCGCCAGGGTCTAGCCTTGTCTTACCCAAGCGTCTACCCCACGAGCAGCCAACCCGGACTCCAGCATGGCCCCCCGCTGGGAACAGCGCCCCCTCCCGCGTCCTCTGTTACATGCGCGGCGTTCAGGTTCCCGGGGTGCGCACCGGGGCCAAGGTCCCCCCCACTCCATGCTCTGCGACCCCAGCTGCAGTCCGGGTGCAGCTCGTTCCCAGCAGCCCGACCCCCACCCCCCGGGGCCTGCTTCCCTCCACGCCGCCGCAGTCGGGGTTTGTTTGGGCCTGGATCGCGTCCTCTGTAAACATCGCCCGCTCCTCCTTTCCAACAACGGACAACGTGTGCTGAGCGCCGCTGCACCCCGCCCTGCGCATTGGTCTCCTGCAGAATCTGGCTGCAGAATTTTGTTGTTTGGGTTTTTTGTTCCCCCCCACCCCCGCCCCGCTTCACGTTTTAGTAGCAGGAGGCAGCGAGGGCGGGATCGCGGGGCCTGGGAGCAGAGAAGCCGGGGTTCCTGCAGGGAGCGCGCTGTAAAGCGCCTGGTCCGGGAAGTTTGTTTTTGTTTCTGTTTTCTTTCAGTGCTGGGGATTGAGTTCAGGGCCTTCGCGTGGAGAACATGCCCAGCCCTTTTTCTTTTTCTTTTCTTTATTTTTTATTTTGAGACAGCGTCTCTCTCAATTGCCCAGGGTGAGTTCAAACTTGGAATCCTCCTGCCTCAGCCTCCTAGAGTGCTGGGATGACAGGTGTGTGCCACACTACACCTGGCTTTCTGGAAGTTCTAAAGGCAGATGAAGGCCGTATCTGTTCTCTCTAAGGATAAGGAGTTGCTGATTCTATCTCTTCCCCCGGCTCAATGCCCCTGGCCACCATGCAAGCCTGGGTTGTTCTTGGATGAGGGGGCCACCTTACTGCACAGCCACCAGGACCCACCAGCTGGAATGTGTGGAGGCCAACTTCCTGTGGGGGAGGCATGCTGTGCTCAGAGCATGTGTCCAGGCACCTACATCTCAGGCCAGCCCATGAGTCCCCACCTACTCCCATCCCAGCACTGTGTATCAGCTAGCGCACCGTGTAACAAACTCGGCAAACCTGTCAGCTTCAAATCATGCCCGAACCTGGGTGAGCTCACAGGTCTGCAGGTGTGGAGTCGCCAGAGTGACATGGAAATGGGGGCCTGGCTGCTCTGTCCTACTTGGGGCATGAGGTCTTCCAGTCTTGTTCAGATTGTTCCAGAATGTGCTGCCTCAGAGCTTTGGTACTGAGGACGCTACCCTTTTGCGGACCATCGGTTCTTTTATTTAACTGTTCATTTATTTGTCTTTTTGAGACAGGGTCTCGCTATGCAGTTCAGGCTGGCCTTGAGCTCACTTGGTAGCCCAGGCTGGTCTCAAACTCACAAGGATCCTCCTGCCTCAGCCTCCCGAGTGCTGGGATTACAGGTGTGTGCCACCACACCCGGTGCCAGGCCATCAGTTCTTGCAGGGCTCCTTCCTGTTCCTGGGCATGCACCCTCCATCCTCAAACCCAACCATGAAAAGCTCCAGGGTAGAATCCCTTCCCAATCCTTTCTTCAGGGACCGATCGCCTGATTAGGTCAGGCCCACAGCTCCAGGGTAGAATCCCTTCCCAATCCTTTCTTCAGGGACCGATCACCTGATTAGGTCAGGCCCACCCCCGAGGGAGAGGGATCGCCCTTTGTAAAGCCAGGCCTGCCACTGAGGTATCCATGGCCCACCCAAGGGCAGGTCTCACCCACAGTCAAGGAGAAAAGGGGTCACAGGAGGCCCCGGCACTCACCCTGGACTTCACCACACCTCGGCACACCGGCTCCTCTGTGAGCCGGGATCCTGACGCCTCACTGGGAGTCTGGGGAAGACTGAGTGTGGCATAACTGGGTGAGAACTACCAGGCAGCCCCGGGGAGAGGCAGGGCCCCTGCACCCAGCACAGTGTGGCCCCTGTGGACGGGCGAGACGGGGCGAGTTAGCCCCGATAGACGGCAAGCTACACAGGAAACCACGTTCTGTCCCCCGCCATCGCCATTTTCCTACGTAGCAAATCGCTGGAAGGGTTGATGGAGATTCAGTGTTCCTCTCCAGAGGCGGCTCCACCAGGGTGAGCCTGCCCCTGGGGGACACCGGGGGACACGGGGACGTGTGTGGCGGTCACACTGGGGAGCTCCCAGCGTGCAGCACCCGGGAGGCCCTGCTCTAGTCCGGGGGCCACCTCCTCTGCACCATTCTAAGCTCCCCGGGGCAGCCAGAGAGCTGGCTAGAGACAGCCCAGCCCCGGAGCTGGCTTCCAGTCTCGGACTCGCCCCTTCTTTCATCCTGTGTCGGGGAAGTTTCCCCGGGCTGGGCTCTGGAAGCTCTGCCCCTGCCAGGACCAGGAAGGACAGAAAATCTACACCGCCTAGCTGCCGGCCTGGGCTGGGGACCACGCCCACCTAGTCCTGAGCTGCGCCTTCTCTTTCCACCGGGGATTGAACTCACAACCTCGCGCCTGACAGACAGGCGCTTAAGCCACTGAGCCAAACTCCCCGCCCTGGTTTTTTGAGGCAGGGTCGCACTGTGTAGCTCAGGCCGGCCTTGTGCTCGCGCTGTAGCCCAAGCCGGCCTCGAACTCACAATGCTCCTCCTACCTCAGCCTCCCGAGTGCTGGGATTAAAGGCGTGTGCCACCACGCCCGGCTTCCACCTTCTTTTGTTTCGTTTTAGTTTTGTTTAGCTTTGTTTTGTTTCGTTTTGTTGGTTGGTTGGGTTTTTTTTTTTTTTTTTGCAGCAGGTCTCCCTATGTTGCCCAGGCTGGCTTCAAACTTGCAGCGATCCTCCTGCCTCAGCCTCCAGAGTGCTGGGATGACAGGCGTACAGCACCGGCGTGTCTGGCTAGATTTGCCACCTTCTAGGCCAGGCCCAGCAGACCCTCCACACCTCCCCTTCAGGCCACCGGGGCCCCGCGAGGCACCGTCAGCCAGCGCATTCCTCGCATTGCTGTCCTTTGACCCGGCCCCTGCCTGCTCCCGCCGGCTGCGCTGGGCGCTGGGTGTCTGGTGTCTGTGCCTTCAGCCGCGGTGGCACTGTCTCAGCTATGCGAACAATGTTTGGAATTCAGGGGGATCACCGGCATTTTTTTGTCTTGCTGTCATTCTCCCCATAGAGCGGGGAAAACACCTCCGGCCCCTAAAAGGAGCCATCTCTTCCTGCAGGAAGCCACACACGGCTCCCTCCGGCCCGGCCCAGAGCCAGGGAAGCCTGCAGCTGCTCCAGAGCCCGAGCGGCAGAGCCCCGGGTTCCCGCAGCAGACTCCTACCCGCCCCGGGCCTGCCCTTCGCCCTGTGCCCCAGGTGCCTAGAATCCGCCCAGCCCCGTGAGGCCCCAGGGACCCGGCTGTCAGGCCCCTGCCTGCTGGGCAGTGGGGCCCCGGGCTATGCTGAGAATCTTTCCTTTGTGTTGATTAATACACATTTGCAGCCTGTGTGTGCGAGGTCGTGAGTTCAATCCCCAACACAAAAAAAAAAAAAGAAAAAGGAAAAAAGAGAAACATTACCCGTATGTAGCTCATCTGAATTATTTTTATCCTCTTTTCCTCCCTCTCCCTTCCCTCCATTTCTTGGTTCTCCTTCCCATTTGTGAAAGATCTATCTCCCTGTTTTCTATTATCTATCTTTTATTCTGGTTTTTAAATTAATTTATATGTCGGGCTTGATATTTAAGCTTGTGCCTCTGATTTATTTCACTTAACTAAGTAGCCTCAAGAGGCATCCATTTTCCTACCCAGGACTCAAATGTGTCATTCTTCATGGCAGAGTAGTACTCCATTGGGTATAAATAACACGCTTTGTTGACCCCTTTGCCTGCACATGAATCTGTAGGTCGATTCCAAGATTCAGCTCTTACAAATTGTGCTGCTATAAACATGAGCGTGCCTACATCGCTGTAGCATACTGCCTTTGACTCTTTCAGGAAGATACCTAGAAGGGAAATAGCTAGGTTGAGTAGTTTTTAGCTTTAGTGTTTTGAGGAATCTCCACACTGATGTGCAGAGCCCCTCACCCCTAGACAGAAAAATCTTGCCCAGAACCAGAATCTGACAGCCTGTCCCTCCACCCCAGGGGCTGCACTCTGAGTTACAAGCAGAAGCGAGACTCGGTGACCACGAAATGTAAACCTGAATTTCATTTTAGGAAGTGAACTTGCAGGAGCTCTTACAGGAGTCCCCCACCCCAATGCCTTCAAGGAACAAATGACCTGGTCAAGCCCTGGAGGGCAGTCGCATCAGAAGCTGGCAAGAGCCAGGTGTAGGTGTGGTGGCGCAGGCCTGCAATCCCAGCACTCAGGAGGCTGAGGCAGGAGGATCGCTGTGGGTTCAGGGCCAGCCTGGGCTATAAAGTAGGACCCTGTCTCAAAAAACGAAAACAACAAACAAAAAAGAGGAAAACGGCAGACACACACACACACACACACACACACACACACCCCTCAGTCCTTGGGAGAAAGTGCCAGAGACTCACAGACCCGGGGCATCGCGCTCAAAGCACAGGACAGAGACGTGGCCATGGCTGTGGCTGGATCTTGCTGGGTTCCCGCTGATCGTGGCCAGGAACTACCCTGCTCTTGTTCTCTCCTTCCCAGGCACTGGGGCGTCTGCGAGGCCTCCCTGAGGAGGGAGGGGCCCAAGGATCCAGTTAGGACCCTCGCAGAGTAGAGCGTCCTACGTGGGCACCTGGGCGGTTCCCCCCAAGCCCTTTGCCAGATCAGACCGGGCAATGGGGAGCACAGAGGGTCACCCTGCAAGGCTCCCATCTGGTCCCTGGGACAGCATAGAAAAGGAGACTGACCAAGGCTGTGGGGCGCAGTGGCATCTGCCTGATATCCCAGCTATTCACAAGGCTGACGCAGGAGGATCACAGGTTCAAGCCCAGCCTGGGAAACTTAGCGATTTAGTGAGACCCTGTCTCAAGCAGTGTTGGTATTAGTCCTGTTTTTTTTATTTTGTGGATTTTTTTTTCTGGTTTTTTTTTGTTTGTTTGTTTTTTTGTTTTTGTTTTTATTTTTTTTTTTTTGCCACACCGGGGATTGAACTCACAACCTCGCGCCTGTCAGACAGGCGCTTAAGTCAGTAAGCCAAACTCCCAGCCCTTTTTTTCTGTTTTTAATCCATTTTTGCAACTCTCCAGCTGAGTGACCTTGAATATACCCCTTCTGATTCTGGGCTTCAGTTTCCTTGTCTAAAAAATGAACTGTTTTTTATTTTTTATTCTTTGTCTTTTTGCAACAGGGTCTTGCCATGCAGTTCAGGCTGGTCTTGAACTCACTTTGTAGCCCAGGCTGGTCCCAAACTCACAATGATCCTCCTGCCTCAGCCTCCCAAGTGCTGGGATTATAGGTGTGCGCCACCATGCCCTGCTAAAATGAATTTAAAGTAGGGTAAAAACCACTGTCCTCTACACAGTAGGAGTCGCTAGCCATCCTCTAGTTCTAGAGCTGCTAGACTTTATTTCTAAGCCCCAGGGCCTTCATTAAAATATAAGAGGATCGCCTTAAGTTTAAGGCCAGCCTGGGCCACACAGTGAGTTCAAGGCCAGCCTGAACACATAGCAAGACCCTGTCTCAAAAAAAAAAAAAAAAAAAAAAAAGTTTATTTAAAATGAGGTGCAGTGGTATATGCTTCTTGTCCCTTGATCCTAGTAATTCAAAGCCATTCAGGACACAACATATTTTCATCACCATCCTATAATATGTACCTTTAATGTCTAGCTTCTTTTGCTCAACAAAATGTTTTTGAGATTCACTCATGTTGCTTCCTCTATCACGAGTTCATTCTTTTTTATTGCACAGTAATACTCCATTGCATACATCCATACTGTTTATTTGAGGATTGTCTTGTTGACAGGCATTTGGGTTGTCTCCAGGTTTTGTAGTCACGCCCAGACTTATGAACATCCTGTACAGGTCCTTTTGTGGAGCTATGTTTTTATTTATCTTGGGTAAATACTGTGAGAGATACTGGGTCATGGTGTCGGTATGTGTTTGGCCTTCTGTGAACTGGCTGAAGCGACTCCCACAGTTGTCGTGCCGTTTTACATCGCATCAGTACTGCAGGAGGCTTCTGGGTTTTCTGCAACCTCCCCAGTATTTAGTGGTGTCCATCTTTTTATTTTTGGCATTCTAGTGGTTACGAAGCAGGCTCTTGTTATGGTTTTAGTTTGTATTCCCTTCATAACTAACTGCTGAGAACTTTTTCTGTGCCTGTTGAATATTTCTCTGCCAGCTTGTAAGATACTTGTCCTGCCTGATGTTGAAGAGCTTCTGGAATCTGGTTGGTTTTCTTGTTTTGTTTTGTTTTTTGTTTTGTACCAGGGATCAAACTCACAACTTCACGCCTGCCACGCAGGCACTTACACCACTGAGCTAAATCCCCAGTCCTATTTTTGGAGACAGCGTCTCACTATGCAGTTCAGACTGGCCTTGAACTCACTTTGTAGCCCAGGCTGGTCTGGAACTCAGAAGGATCCTCCTGCCTCAGCCCCCTGAGTGCTGGGATTAAAAGCATGCACCACCACGCCCAGCTTGGAATCTCTGGTTGGAAGAATTTCTATAAGATGATTCTGCCCCCTTCTGTCGTTCCTTCTTCCAGAGTTTTGGTGGTACAGGTATTAAACCCACTAAACCCATCTGTGTTTTACCCCATTCTTTCTATTTTCTTCCCCTCTGTGTCTTCATCTTCATTCTAGATCTTTCCCTCTGATATATCTTACTTCATTTACATTACTTCCATTGAGTTTTTACATTTCAGATATTATATTTTTCGGATATTTACATACTGCCCACAGGTTCCTTTGTTTCCTTAGTGTTACCAATTTTCTACCAAGCGTATGAATTCGTTTTTTTTATCTTTTCTCATGTAGTTGCACAGTTATTATGAAGTCTCAGTCAGGGTTGATGCCGGGGCACGGTCTGATTGTCTGTTTTTTCTGTTAGTTTTCATTCATGTGGTCTTGTCTCCTTGTAGACCTGGTTATTTTTCATTTGGAGCCAGGTATTGTAGTTGAAGGTTTGTATATAGAAATAATCCGAGGCCTGGGGTGATGTTGTTTTCCTCCAGAGAGGGTTTATGTTTATTTCTCTCCAGAATCTAGAGTCACTCATAGTTTATAATCAGCTCAATCCAGTACCAGGGGTTGAGATTATTCAAAACTCAGCTGTGGTGGCGTCTGTGTCCTGTTTATCCTTGTCCTGTTACTGCACTAATTCACCCCAAATTCTCACCAAGGGGGGACTTTGCCAAGCTGTCTCCCCTCAGCGGGTCCTGTCCCCTGCCTACTCCATAGCCTGATGAGGTTGATAGAAATAAGACAGCTTCTCCACCAGGGATATAGCTCAGCAGCATAAGTGCCTGCCTGGCAAGCGTAAGGTCCTGAGTTCAAGTCCCAGTACCAAAAAAAAAAAAAAAAGAAGAAGAAGAAGACAGTTTCTCAGCATCCACTTTGGGGAAAAGTAGCCCCAAAGTCAAATTTGTTGCCAGGACTGCCATTGTCCCCCAGATCCTGGCCAGAAATTCTATATCACCCCAGGGTCCTCCGGGAGCTCTAGCAGATCTTTGCTGCTCTGTTCAGCTTCTCCAGTTGCACCCAGCAGGAGACTTTGACCTCATCAGCTGATGACCGCTGGGTGAGGCAGCCTCTAAAGACCGCAGGTTTTGTCCAAAGTTCAGAGAGCTTGGCAGGTCATCTTCATCTCAGAGCCGCAGAACTTCCCAAAGCCTTCAGCGCGATCCCCTTGCTTTCAGCTTAACAGAACCAAGTCGCAAGCCGGGAGCAGAGGCAGGATTCCGTCTCAGGAGGTCCGTTTTTGAAAACGTGCCACCCCTCCACCTTCGGGGACTGGCGGTGACCTTCACCCCTGAGATGAGTTCCCTGGGGTGACCTCAGCGCTCTCTCTCCCAGACCTGAATGTTCTGCGCGCGTAGCCAGTTTATGCAACTCAGTTCACCAAAGGACTTTTGCTTCTGATCGTGGCCAGGAAGGCCGTGGCAGGGACCCAGCGTGACTAATCATCTGGAGCTTGGGACAGTCGCATCTCGCCTTTGTTTTACGGTCCAGGCGGCCGGGAAGGGGTGGGCTTCAGTGTTCGAGTTAAGCCAGACAGAACTGGAATGAGGCGGGTTGTAGGGTGCTGGGCTTCTGGCCTCGTTGCTAATTCAGTCCAATGTGATCTGTAAGACCATCGGCTATCTGCCCGCCCCGGGTCAGGCCAGGGAGGCTGTGGCGATTTTTCTGCACCCCCCACCCCGGCCTGGGGGCCTGGGGGCCTGGGCCCAAGGTGCTGCAGGGGCCAGGGCGTGGCCATGGTGAAAGTTCAGAGGTTTCTCAATGGCTTCCAGCAAACCGGCCCTTCCACACTGACTGGGTGCAACCCGTTCTGCGTTTTCTGCCTCTCCGGCAGCTGTGTGTGTGTTTGGTGGTCATCACCAGTCCCCGAAGGCCTTCCCGCTGCCGGGAAGGGGCTTTGGGTGCTAATCAAATGGACCCCAGTTTCCATACCAGCTTCTGTTTTTATGCAGCGCCTTCGCTTGGGGCAGCAGGTCAGCCAGGTTCAAACCGGCGGCCTTTTACCTGCAGACCTCTTTCGGACAGCAGTCGCCTGATAAGGGAGTTGCAGAGAGGCCTTGGACTTTGGCCCAGTGGGAGGATGTTGTGGTTGTCACAACAGAGGGGAAGACCGCTCCGGGCCAGGGACAGCTCACCACCGCACGGGGCCCAGGGAACAGAGCGGCCCTGATGTCCCCCAGCCCCTGTGGGCCAAGGACGATAAGTGGCCCTGAGGCTCCCCCAGCAGGGCAGGCTGGCCCTGGACATCGGGTCCCCCATCACTGACCACCCACCGCCAGTTTTGTCTGCTTTCTCTGCAGCCCCTGCAGCCAGCCTTTCAAGCCAGCAGCTGGGGACCCGCCCGCAGCAGGCGGTGACTCCTGAGGGTATGCAGTGTCCCATGACATAGCACTGTCGCCCTGGGGGAGGCAGCCAGGGGGGCGGGGGAGTCTTTGGACTGTTTTTGAAACTGTTCCTGAGTCTATAATTATTTCAAAGTTAAATGGTAAACTGGGCCTGGTGGCGAACGCTTGTAATCCCAGCACTCAGGAGGCTGAGGCAGGAGGATCACAAGGAGGTCGAGGCCAGCCTGAGCCACATAGCAAGACCCTGTCTCAAAAAAATTAATAAATAAAACTAAAACAGTAAAATTTAAACTTATAACAAATTATATAAGCATATAATGAATACATATATTGAAATATAAATACATCACAAATATAAATGAGTATAAAATTAGTAACAAGCTGGGTGTGGTGGCGCACACCTGTAATCCCAGCACTCAGGAGGCTGAGGCAGGAGGATCGTTGCGAGTTTGAGACCAGCCTGGGCTACAAAGTGAGCTCAAGGCCAGCCCGAACAGCATGAGACCCTGTCTCAAAAAAAAAAATAGGGCTGAGGATTTAGCTCAGTGGCGAAAGCACCTGCCTGGCAGGCATGAGGTTGTGAGTTTGATCCCAGTGCCAAAAATAAATAAATAAATAAAATAAAATTAGTAACAAAAACTGGACATGGGCCAGGGATATGGCTCAAAGGCACAGTGCCTGCCTGACAAGAGTGAGGTCGTGAGTTCGATTCTTGGTACCAGAAAAAAAAACAAAAAACACTGCACAGAGATGGTGACACATGCTTGTCATTCCAGCACTGTAGGTGGCTGAGGCAGGAGGATCCTAACTTTGTGCCTGGGTAACTTAGCAGGATCCTGTCTTAAAATAAACAATAGAAAGGGTTGAAGTTGCGACTCAGTGTGAAGGTCACGTCCTCCTAAACAAACCAAATCATTTCATGTCTTATATGTTGCTGGCAAGAATACAAACTAGTGCCGTGATTTTGAAAACTGGACAAATATTTAACTCACAAAGTTACATTAATAAAGTTAACTTATAAAGTTACACATGTATCTGCCCTAGAGATCTCACGTCAAAGAATTCACCCCAAAGGCGTGGAAGTCTACGTTCCTACCAAAATCTGCACCTGAGTGTTTATTCCAGCTTGTTTTATAATCTCTGAGAGCTGGGAGCCACCCAGTTGGACCCCTCTTGGTTGGTATTGTTTATACTCTGCAATTTTAGTTACCACTTGTTTGTTTGTTTGTTTGATACCAAGTCTCAGAATTTCAGACTGGCTTTGACGTAGCTTGGGCTGGCCATGAATTCACAGCAATCTTCCTGCCTCAGCCTCCCAAGGGCTGGAATGACAGGCGGCCTGACTTGATTATTTACTGTTACTGATGGTTGCATAATGTCCCGTCAGGAAAATGCCCCACTGGATTGGTTGGCCTCTTGTTTCACAATACATGATTCCTATCTCAGTTTTCACTGTTACAAAAAATGTGTTAATAAACTGAGCTTGGTGCCACACACCTATGATCCCACCACTCAGGAGGCTGAGGCAGGATTGCTATGAGTTCAAGGCCAACTGGACTACATAGTGAGACTTGTCTCAAAAAAGTAAAACACAACACAACAACAACAGCAATAACAAAATGAGTCGTACATGGGTTGACATGGCCAGGGAGGTGAGGGCTGTTATATCCTGACCCAATTTCTAGCTACAGGGTGATAGTCTTTCTCCAGTTTCATGGGTCACAAGGAAATAAAACTGTAGTCTAATCATCCAGTGTGCTTCCCACAATTACTAATGAGGCTGCTCTTTGCTGACTTTGTTATGTTCTGGTTCAACGATGTCTGGATTTTGTTCTTGTTGTTTTTGTTGTTGTTATTTGTTTGTTGGGGTTTTTTTTTTTCCCAAGGCTAGGGATGGAACCTAGCGTCGTCCACGTGGTAGGCAGTGCCCACCACTAAGACACAGCCACGGCCCTTTTCACTGTGTTTAGAGACAAGGTCTCACTAAGTTGCCTGGGTTGGGCTTGAGCTTGCAATCCTCCTGCCTCAGCCTCCTCTGGTCGCTGGGACGACAGGTGTGCACCACTGCACCGGGCTTATCTGACTTTTCTTGTCACGTGAAGGGTTTGAGTTTGTCCTATTTCTTGCCTTCTGAGTGGGACCTGGCGAAGGTCCTGAACCCTTACAGAGGTCACTCCTGGCATGCTTGTCTCAGGTTCGCTTCCTGGGTCAGCAGCCTTGGTTTCCCCTTGTGTTGCTATTTGTCATGAAGTGTGAAGGATGGGCTGACCATGGTAGCGCTCCAGCATCGGGATTCCGTCTGTGGCGCTGGTTGCTAGGTAACTGCTCTAGGATGGAGAGCGCTGGGTACCGCTTGCCCCTCTGGTGTGAGTTCCGGGTTTTCATCCTATGGCTCTTTCCGTGGAATCACAGCTCCCGGAGCAGAGTGGGCGGAGGCCAGGGTGCCCAGGACGCCCCCTGCGACAACCGTGAGGCCTGGCGATGCACCCGAGGGGGCCCTGAGCTCCCCAGAGGTTCTTTGCCTTTCCAGCCCCAAGTTCCACCCGGTCCGCGTGCACCGGGTCCCCATGTGTGTCTCCACCCGGCTTTGTTCTATCTGGCGGTGGTGGCGCTGTGCCCTGCCAGCGTCCCCTACCCTCCTGGGCCGCTCCGCGGGACCCAGCTGGGCGCTAGGCGGGGCTCCCCGGCTTTCAGCTTGGGGCTGGCGCAAGTCCTGGAGGCCATTCTAAAAAACCTCAAGCCCAGGTCGTGCCCCGGCCTCGCCAGGCCCGGACCTGCCCCTCGGGAGACTGCGGCTGGGTCAGGAGCCGGCACCGGGCTGCTGCCTCCGCCGCGAGCTCAGGGCCCCAAACACCCCTCGCCCGGGCAGGCCTGGCCCAGTCGGTGCCGGTGCCGTCCTATGGACCTGTGCCTGCCATGGCGAGGAATGTCCCCACCGACTCCGCGCCACCGCTGCGAGCTTGGGGGGTGCAGACTTGGTCCTCGGGGTGGGGCACGGCCGGCCCGTGAGTCAGGGACTGGCTGGGGACACGGCCACGGCGAGACACCAGGAAGTGGTCGCATGGGGTGCGGGTGACACAACAAGTACTGAATCACATCTTAGCGTGAGCAGGTGCACGTGTGAACACGCACGCACGCACCGACGCACGCGCACGCATGCACGCACACAGGAGCGTTCACACGCACACATAGCACGCCAGTACTGGAACACGCGCCCACACGCGTGCACACGCCATGCTGACCCGCGTGGATGTGGGTGCACGCACGCTGCAGACACCCAGGTACCCGAGTGCGCACGCTCACACCCCGGGCACGCGTGTCACGCGCACACACGCTGTAGTGAACAGAAGTCACGCTGAGATGCACACAAACAGACACACGTGCCCGCGTGCACACGAGGAGAAGCACACACACACACACACACACGTGCACAATACGCTTGGACTGGGACACAGGCCCGCACACGGCTGTGCGTGCTCACACACGGAAGTGGACGTGAGCACGCATGCGCAGACATGTGCGTGCGCGGGGATGGGCAGACACGCGTTATTACACATGCGCACATGGACCCAGACTGCAAAATCACATACACAAATGCACACGCGGACCCAAACGTGCACACGCAGACGCCTGCAGGCTGCACGCCCTGCTGGCCAGGAGCCTGTGTCGCCGGAGCCGAGCTGGCCGTGGGGACAGCGGGGTGCTGCAGCCCTAGGGGACCCCTCTCGCGGATATGGAGCAGGACCCTCCTCTGACTTCCAAGGAAAGCAACTGTGGGGCCGCCCTGTGTGTTCCCTGTCCGGGACTATATTTAGCGCTGAGTAATTTAGGTATTTTAAGCCCGGGCCAGGGCGGTTTTCCCCGCGCTGGGTGCCGTGTGGCTGCTTTGAAGCTGGGGTTGAATCAGGTCCCTAAAGCCCACACGGCCTCCGCTGCGGCGCCCACACCGCCTTCCCTGCCCCCGAAAGGGAGGCGCTGGATGGCTGCCCGCCCGCCTCCCAGGCAGCCGGCGTGGCCAAAGGATTTTTTTTTTCTTTTCCTAAATTGAAACTGTGATTGGGACCCTGTAGATTGGCAGCCACTAGTAACAAGTAACAGAGAGATTCTGTGTGCTCCTCACTGGCCTCCCCTCACAGTAACATTGTATATAAAAAAAAAAAAATACAACTGCTTTCTTCTCTGATCTTTGCAGGGATTTTTTTTTTTCCGGTTTGTGTGAAACAGAGTCTTGCTACATTGCCCAGTCTGTGCCAGAACCTATGATCCTCCTGCCTCAGCCTCCCAGAATGCTGGGAAGACAGACGCCCATCTCCCTGTTATACAGACACTATGTCTTCCCCGGCCCGGCAGGATTTATCCTCTGCAGGATAAATAGAGCCCTACACACTGTCAGGATGGGCCTGGGGCCCCACCCTCCGCAGCATTCCCCGGAGATCCATGCATTCCAATTTATGGCCAAGTAGGAATTTTTCCAAAATCTGAACTCTGTCTTTACTTGTCTGTGGCTACCCAGCTCAGCCGACTACAAAGCAGACGGCGATGTCATGCGTTAATGACAGACAGACAGCAGCGCTGCATAATTAACTGGTTGAGTGTCTGCCCGGCTGAGATTGGGGCTCCCCGGGACTCCTGGGCTGACTCCTCCAACCCCCACGCCAGGCCAGCCCGACCGGGCGCCCAGACCGCCAACACCAACCCATGGGCTGGGCGTCGTCCTCGGGGCCGCCCGGGGCCCTGCAAGGTGCTGAGCTAAGTCCCTGCCCCACATGGGATGTGAGACATCTGTCACCTGGTGTCCCTGCCAGGGAAAGAATCACCCCAGGAGAGTGGCCCTGAGTTAGAATTCGTCGAATAAAAACTGGGTGGGGGAGATAGAACTTTTACTGAGTAAAGCAACAGGAAAGATTTGCATAAGTCCATTAGAGAAGTAAATTACCATCCTGCATTCCGTGGCTGGTGGGAATGTAAAATGGTGTCAAATGAGTCAACCACTCTCTGCAAACAGTGTGAAACTTTTTTTTTTTTTTTGAGACAGGGTCTCACTGTGCAGTGCAGGCTGGGCTTGAACTCACTATGTTGCCCAGGTTGGCCTGAAACTCACAGCAATTCTCCTGCCTCAGCCTCAAGAGTGCTGGAATTACAGCTATGCATCACCATCCTCAAAAAATTTCCTTAAATACACACACACACACACACACACACACACAGGCACTCTGGGAGGCTGAGGCAGGAGGATCGAAAATTCAAACTCAACCAGGGCAACTTAGTGACTTAGAGAAACCCTGTCTCAAAATAAAATTTAAACAAAAGGGCCCAGTGGTAGCCTGGTGTAAAGGCTCTGGGTTCCACCCCATTACGCCCCCCACCCCAGAGAAAGAGGGAAGCTTGTACCCAGATACACAGGAGAGGCAGCTGTGTGCAGAGTCGGGGGGACAGGGCCACAGCTCAGGCACCGCTGGAGCCCCGGACGCAGGGCAAGGCTGGAAAGACCCTCCTGGCTGCCGGAGGCAGCACAGCCCTGCTCTGACCTGTGTCTCGGGGCTCTGGGTTGCAGAACTTCAGGAGGATAAACGCCTGTTGTTTGAAGGCACTGGTCCCCGCACCCCCTGACACCAATGGGGACCTTGCGCCAAGGGGTCCCAAGATCCCTGCTGCCTGGGGTCCGTGGCCCTGACACACTGGGGTTGTTTGGGTTTTGTTTCATTTTGTTTTTTTAACTCGGGGCCTTCACAAAAAGCTACACTGTGTTTCACTTTGTGACAGTCTCGCTAAGTTGCCCAGTCTGAGTTTGCACTTACCATCCTCCTGCCTCAGCCTCCCGGAGCCCCGGGATGTCGGGGTACACCGTCCCACGAGTCTCTTCCCTGGCCCCCTCCCTGCGCTGCCTTCCACAGAAGCCTCTCTGAGCAGGGAACGAAAGCAGAGCAAAGCAGAGCCTCTCCTGGGGCCCCCGCCTGTCACATGCTGAACCATTTGCCGAGTGAATGAAAGAAAGAAATAGGTCCAGGTCCTCCAGCCATAGGAGACCCAGCCGGCTCCCCGGTGACCCATCTCAGTGCAGAGACGGCGATTCTCACCTGGGGAGAATTCTGCTCCCCCAGGGGACTCTGGGGGACACATGGGACCTATGTGGCCATCACCCTGGGGGATCCCCCGGCACGGGGTTCCTCGGCACCCTGCAGCGCCCAAGTCGCACAGAAAACCCTCGCCCCCTTCCCCAAGTCTCCACTGTGGGGGCCGGAGCTGGGACAGGGCAGAGATCAGAGAAAACCTTGGTGCCTGGGGCCCACCCCTCGCCCCTCATTCAGAAAGAGTGGCCTCTCCTGGGGACACTCGGGCCACAGACGCTGTGCCCTGACCCCCGAGAGGTACAGGAAGGGCTACTGGCGACGCCGGGCTTATCGGGGCTCCCCTCCCAGCCGGGGGTGCAGACAGCGCGGCCTCTGCCCCAGGGTGGCTTCTCCCCCGGGGCGCAGTCCCAGGACTGCCCCCCCATAGTCGGCGCATGTCTCCCCACTCACCCCACAGCTCTCTGGACGCCGGGGGGCCAGACTGATGGCCGAGGATGTCTGCCACTAACAATGTAGCGCAGGCCCGGAAGCTCGTGGAGCAACTGCGGATCGAAGCCGGCATCGAACGCATCAAGGTGAGCCCAGGCCGGGGACCACAGCAGAGGGGAGGACACGGCGGCCTCCCTGCAGGGTGGAGTTCGGCTGTGTGACCCTGGGCCGCTCGCTTGGCCTCTCTGAACCTCTGTTTCTCAGCAGAAAGGGGCAGCTGATGGAGCAGCCGTGTGTGTCAGGCTGTTGGGTCACAGGCTTCGTGACCACAGTAGGATCCGCGATGCTACAAAAAAAAAAAAAAAAAGAAAGAAATTACAGTCTTCTTATCTCATCACTTTCTAAGTGCAAGGCTTGTGGTGTAACCTTCTAGTTCCAGAAAAGCCCGTCACTCCCAACACCAGCCCCGTGCCTGCGAGCAGTTACCCCTCCCCTTCCCAGCCCTGGAACCCTTGAGTCCACTTCTTGTCTCTGATGTCACCTGTCCTGGGCATTTCCCATCCTTGGAGCCCATGCCGTGTGTCCTCTGTGTCTGACGTCTCTTACCGAGCACAGTGTCCTGGGGGTCCCTCCATGCTGTGGCCGGTGTCACAGTCCTGCTCCTTTTCCTGGCTGAGTAATATTCCAGTGTGTGTATGTGACTGGACCTAGCTGTGTTTATGCAATGACTATAGAGTCCCCATAGGAACCGCAGGACGACACCCAGGTCTCATGCATGTCCCCTCTTAAATGCCTCAGCACCCCCAGGACACCATGGCCTCTAGCAGAATGGGGTTCACAGCTTTCAAGACACCACTTGCTGTCCTGTGCCCACTGGACTGAGGATGGCAAGAACTTCCCATGGGCCCCGGGACACACAGGTCCTGTAGCCAGGGGACCCAGGCTGGCTCCAGGGAGAAGTCCAGGCGGCCCCACCCCCAGGGACGCACCGTGCTGGTCAGGAACAGAGCAGAGGACTGAGAGGGAGGGCGCCTGCCAACGCCCACAGCCTGCACGGCGCGGGGCACTGTGTGACGTCTGCACAGCTCCCCGTGTGTCCTGCGTCTGTGAGGGACGCGGCACACACAGGACATCGGTGTACTCCGAGGGGTCGGCCAGTGCGGGCTGAGGCGTGCAAAGCAGGCGGCAGGCTGGACCTGGGGCGAAGATCCAAGGCCACTTAGAGAAACCCCTGTCTGCACTCAGAGACTTCACCTGATTAGACGCGGCCCACTCACACCAGAGGGGCAGCCTTCTTTCCTCGATTTGATGCTCCTCACATCTAAAAATTACCAGAGCTGGGGACAGTGGGGACACTGTGTTATGTTATCCCAACACTCAGGAGGCTGAGGCAGGAGGATCATGTATTTGAGGCCAGCCTGGGCTTCATAGTGAAACTTGCTCTTGAAAGAAAGAAAGAGAAAGAAAGAAAGTAAACAAGCAAAGAATAGAAAAGCAAAGCAAAGCACAGCACTCGGGAGGCTGAGGTAGGAGGAGCGTTGTGAGTTCAAGGCCGGCTTGGGCTACAACACGAGCACAAGGCCGGCCTGAGCTACACAGTGTGACCCTGCCTCAAAAAACTAGGGCTGGGAGTTTGGCTCAGTGGCCTAAGCGCCTGCCTGGCAGGCACGAGGTTATAAGTTCGATCCCTGGTGCCACCAAGAAAACAAAGAAAAGGAAAGAAAGAAAGAGAGAGAAAGGAAGGAAGGAAGCTAAAAATACCTTCCCAGCAACATCTAGAATAATGTTTGACATTTAAAAAAAAAAAAAAAGCAGGTCTGGGGTTATAGCTCAGTGGCACGGTGCCTCCCTGGGAAGCACAAGGTCGTGAGTTCGATTCCCAGTACCAAAAAAATAAACAAGCAAAAAAGACTAAAAATAAAAAGCAGAGCCCTGGGTGAAGGGACCTTTAAGGTTGTCAGTCAACTGTGAAGCCATTCAGACCTGGGAATTTGAGGGAAGGGTGACTGAGCCCCCCCACATCCCCAAAGAGGGGCAGACAGACTCACCCCATGGGGGGACCCCGTTCCCAGCATCCCTGGGGCTGAGGGAGAAGCCCCGGTTGAAGCGCTTTCCTCTGCCAGCTGAGCCAGCCTTTGGCCCCGCCCTGTATTTGATGTGTGGGGGGGTCCCCACCCTGTCCTCCACCAGCCCAGTGACAGCCGGGGACAGCCAGGCACCCTGGGAGGTCGGGGCTCAGCTTCTCTCCCTTCCAGGTCCCCTCTGAATTTTATTCCCCTGCCAAAGTGTCCGGGTTGTTGGGGGAGAGGCCGGCTGTGAATCTGGGGTCCCAGGCTGGAGCCATCCCATGATCTCTGTGTTTGGACACTGTCCCCAGCTTGGGTCAAGGATGGTGGTCTTTGGCCCAAGGTCCAGCAAGCGTCCCCAGGTACCATGCTGGTGACCCCCGAGGCCTGCTAGGCTAAGTGCAGGGGCCAGGCTAACGGCACCCTGAATGCGTGGCTGGAGGAGACGGGGAGGGTGGCGGGGCCAGCGATGTCCTGCAGTAGTGGTGACCCATGGGTCCCCAAGTCCCCAGTGGGCTCAGCAGTGACAGGGATGCAGTTCCGAAGGGCGTACCTTGTCCTCACTGGCGGCCCAGGGGACCCGGCTGGGTGTCAGCGTTAAACTTCCCTAGATGCCATCTCGGGGGTGGGCAGGCGGGAGGGGAAGTCCTGCCAGACTCCCTTCCTGGGTCCGATGGAACATATCTTTTTTTTCAGTCCTGGGAATGGAACCTGGGGCCTCTGTGCCCAGTGACATCCCCAGCTCTTTTTTTAATTTTGAGACAAAGAGTCTCACTAAGTTGCCCAGGCTGGGTTCAAACTTGGAATCCTCCTGCCTCAGCCTCCTAGAACCTTAGGATGACAGGCATGTGGCCCTGTACCCAACTTCCTCTGAATTTAATTGTTCAGAGCTCCACCCAAGCCCTCACGAGTGATATTTAGTGCATTCTCAGTCTCCACCTAGTCCCAGAGCACCCCATCACCCCAAAACCAGCCCTTTCTCTATGAGCAGTCACTTTCCCCATCCCCAGCGCCCACCAGTCTACTTCCTGCCCGTGGAGTCCAGGCTGCGTGTGTTCTTCTGTGTCTGCTGTCTCTCACTGAGCACAGTGTCCTCGAGGTCCATTTGTGCTGTGTCAAGTGTCACAGCCTCACTCCTCTTCCCTGCCGTGTAATATTCCACCTCCCTTTTCTCCTTGTGCCATATGCAGGTGTCCAAGGCCTCGTCAGAGCTGATGAGTTATTGTGAGCAGCAGGCCCGGAGCGACCCCTTGCTGGTTGGAGTCCCTGCCTCGGAGAACCCCTTTAAGGACAAGAAGCCGTGTATTATCCTATAGCTCCCCCCGTCTCTCTCTGTCTCTGTCTCTGTCTCTGTCTCTGTCTCTGTCTCCCCCACCTGCTATAAGGGATCATCTGAAACCCAGCGCAACCAAAACATCTCGATCCCTAAACTTTGGGTCCCTCAAGAAATGCCTGTGGTCCCCCGTTGCCCCAAGCGGGTAAAAGCTGTGCCCCTAGTGAGGTTGGGTTTTCCTGCCCAACCTGGTGGGCCCTCTGAGGGGGTCCCCAAAACAGGGACGGTGGCTTCTGGCCCCCCTCCCTTCGGGAACAACCCAGCGGCCCCAGCGCTGTGGCTGTGGTGACGGTGTTGTGACAGCTACACAGCCCAGCCCGTAGGATGGCGGGTAGCAAGCGGAAACAGGGTCTCCTCACTGCCGGCCAGGGGCCAGCTTCCTCCAGACTGGCTGCCTGTGACCCAGTCACACGGGGCAGCTGGGATCCTTTTTATTTTGTAAGCAGAGGTCAAATTGGGGGTGACGGGTTGACATCAGAGACTTCTTTCAGGGGGAGGAAAAAAGCATCTCTTCTTTCCATTTAAAAAATCCTTACTGCTCCCCACTGAAACCGGGCCAGGTGACACAAAATGGGCTTCCGGGGTGGGCTGGGATCTGCCTACAAAATGTCACCCTCTCAGTGGCCCTGGTCACCCCACAGCCATGCCCTCCTCCTGCCACATTGTGGAAATGGATTTTCAGGATTTAGCTGGGCGTGGTGGCGCACGCCTGTCATCCCAGCACTTGGGAGGCTGAGGCAGGAGGATTGCTGCGAGTTCGAGGCCAGCCTGGACTTGCCCGGGCATGGGCACTGTGGGGTCCGGGCAGAGGCAGCAGCCCTCCCTCACTTCTATCGCCTGTCACTGCGACTTGCTTGCTTGTTTTCTTGCTTTCTTTCCTTTTTTTTTTTTTTTTTTTCTCTTTTTTGGTGAGAGGGGACACCCTGGGGATGGAACCCACGGTTTTCACACTGAGCTCCATCGCAGCCCCTTTTATCTTTTGAGACAGGGTTTTGTTCAGTTACCCAAGCTGGGCTCCAACTCGCAACCCGCCTGCCTCAGCCTCCCAGAGTGCTGGGATAACAGGCGTGTGCTCCCATGCCTGGCCAAAAGTTGCTGAATTATCTCAAAGTAACCACGAAGGACTTTCTGAGACAAGGTCCTTGATCCCAGACATGGCAGCAGTGGCTGTTTGTGCTTGCCACCGTGTCTCACGTCCTCCATGGACCCCTGGGACCTGAACCCTTCGCCGTGAGGACGGGAGGGAGGTCTGCCTGGCACTCCTCCCGCCAGCCTGGCGATGTTAAGATGTCACGGGGTGGGGACAGGGGCTGTGTCATGACAAGGACAGACACATCAGCTGTGTGTACCCCTGCCCAGACCCCACCTTGCCCTGGGCCCTGGGGTCACGGGGCTCACACCTGCAGCTGACAGTGGAGCAAATACTAGCCCGGTCCTGCCCCCGTGACCCCAGTGGACCTCAGAATCCAGGGCCCCAGCCAGGACCATCCCTGGACAGCTGCCCAGGTCACCCACACTGCCAGCGAGGTGCGGCCCGCAGCCTCACGGATTCCCCCGCACGCCTAGGGCAGCAGGGGCCGAGTCCCCAGTCGGCCGGGGCCCCGGGTAGGACACAGGTCCGAGCCCCTCCTGGGGACTCCGGAGGGCGCAGGCTGGCGGCACGCAGGCCTCTCCCTGGCATCGCTCTCTACGGCTGGTCCGGGAGGGCCAGGGGCTTTGGGGAAAGGCACAAAATCGCCCCAAAACCACATGGGCCTGGGCGCCCGGCAGGTAGGGTGCAGGGTCCCATCTTGGTCCCTGGTTCTCTTTCAAAGAAGCCTTAAACCCTCCAGTGGGCGTCACGCCCATCGCTCTCCTCACACCCTGCGCCCCCAGCCCTGCCAGGCCCAGGGAGGAGCAGCACAGGTGTGCCAGGCCCAGCCCACCGCCCAGCGACCCTGTCCCCACCAGTGTCACCAGGGAAGCTGCCACACTGTGGGGCCCGAGCCCAATAAAGAGGGACCCGCGCGGGACTCAGGAGTCCCAGACTCTGTGCATGCTGGGTAAACTGAGGCCGGGAAGAGAAAGACATGCTGACGTCTCCTACAAGCCACGCCTTCCCTGTGTCACCCCAGCCCCCTACAGCACCCTGTCCCCGAGTCTGGCGACCAGATGACCACAGCCTCAGGCTCCAGGGGGGCGGGAAAGGGCAGAAGCCCGTGAGTTTCTTTGTAAGCTTAGAAGAAGGAAAAAAAATCCAGTAAAGCCAGCACCCACCTGACCCGGAAGACAGAGGGATTTTCCCCCCACTTTTAATTTTGTTTTTGAATATTTTTCTGTGTGATACAGGGATGGAACCCGGGGCCTTCACACAGAGCTCCATCTCCAGCCCTTGTTTTGTTTTTTTATTTTGAGACAAAATCTCATTAAGACACTAAATTGTGCAAGCTGGACTTGACCCTCCTGCCTCAGCCTCCCCGAGTGCTAAAATGAGAGATTTGTGCCACCCCTCCCAACTTGGCCCTCATCCTTGCAGCTTGGTCCAGTGATTCCGGGGGCGGCCTCCGGCGAGGACACAGGCGGAGGGGCCACCACACCCGGCCGGGCCCCCCTGCTGACCCCATCTGGACCAAGGCAGGCCAGCCCTGACCCTTTCCCTTATACCAGGAAGAAACCAGAACACACATCCCTGTCCCCAAGGTCCCTGAGGGTGACCCCCACACCTGGGCCAAGAACAAAGTGGCCCTGCCGTGACCTACGGGCCACAGGGAGGTTGGGAGGTGTCATTTCTCTGCTGTGTCCCCGTGGTGTCGTGGCTCTGCCCCGTCACCAAGGGCCCAGGCCTGCCTGAGCTCAAGCCTGACCTGGAGCCACCTAAGCGTCCCTGCCCTGGAGGACACTTGCCACCATGAGCCGGCCAGCGGCCGGGCCCCACACAGAAGCCATACGACGACGACGCGTGCGACGCAGGCCGCTCCCTCTGTCCACGGTCACCGCTGCCAACGCCACCCAGCCGGGCGCGATGCCCACTCCCTCCCGCCTCTGGAGGCCCCCCGGTGTCTCTTCCTGAATTTTTAAAACCACACGCCTCATGCCTGCTTCCCCGCAGTTTGATACAGTCTGGAATTGTCGCCACGACCCCGTTCACACACAATAAAACACACACTTTTCCTTTGCCTGTTTCTGCTCTCGTCCTTTGGTCCCAGGGTCCGGAGCAGCTGTCCCCAAAGCCCTTCCCAGCCGGCCTGGTGGCACCCACCAGATGTACCCAAGTGCGGCGCTCAGCCCCCGAGACACTATTTAGAGAGCTGCACACACCTGGATTTGTCACACACAGCCCAAGATTGTTTCTGTTTTGCTTTGCTCTTTTTCACGCTTTTTTTTTTTTTTTTTAAACTGGGCGTTGAGTCCAGGACCTTTGCACTGAGCTACATCACCAGCCCTTTTTAAAATTTATACTTTGACAGAAGGCTTTGCTGAGTTGCTCAGGCTGACTTAAACTGGAGATCTGCCTGCCTCAGCTTCCCACAGTGCTGGGATGACAGGTGTGAGCCACCATGCCTGACTCAAGAGGACTAAACTTTTGAGGCCTGCTTAGGCAACTTAGTGAGACCCTGTCTCAAGGTGAAAACTTAAAAAGAGCTGGGGTTGTAGCTCAGGGGTAGAACATCCCTGGGTTCCATCCACAGTACTGGAATAATAATAATGATGACAATAAAATCTGCGTGGGTAACCCTGGCCTCTGAGTGGAGAGGTTTGTCCACAGAAAACCTTTACACATTTGGCTACAGCATTTTGTCCAGTAATTACCTTTGTGTCCCTAAATGCTGCCAGCCCATCAGTCACCTAGTAGCTAGCAGATCGATTGTCACCGTTTTCCAGTGCTTGTGTTCAGGCCAGAGGTGGGGGTGCACACCTGCCGTCCCAGGCATTTAGGAGGCTGAGGCAGGAGGATTGCAAGTTTGAGTCCAATCTGGGCGGCTTAGTGATTTATCAAGACCCTCTCTCAAAATACAATTTTTTAAAAGATTGGGGCGTAGCTCAGGGGTGAGCGCTTGCCTGGCACGTGGAAGGTTCTGGGTTCCATCTCCAGCACCACCACCAAAATAAAAAAGCCCTCAGCGGACCCCAGGGGCAGGAGCAGCGCCAGTTCAGATGACACCTTGGGGACAGCTCAGGACAGCAAGGGCGGGAGCCGGGTCACGGACTCAGCCACAGTGACTTGGGCTGGCAGTGTGACCTGGGGCACAGTCCCCACAAATACAGCCACACAGCGTTTCCAGGCTGCGGGTGGCGGGGGCGGGCCCCCGAGGCCCTGGCTCTCCACTGGCTGGGGGTCACCCCGATCCTTGGGGCTGGGGCTCCCCGCTGTAGGAAGTCACCGTCATGGCCCTGCAGAGCTGCGTGGTAGACAGGCCAGGCAGAGAGGCTCTGCAGGGGGCCGAGGAGGGGACCTCGAACCGCTCCAGGGCCGGCCACAGACTCCGCAGGTCTCCTAGAAAATCCGAAGGCAGGGCGCGTTTCCAAAACTTTCCCAGAATTTCAAGGCCATGACAGTGAGGCCTTAAACCCAGCAAACACGGGGCCCTGGGTGACTCAGGGGTCACACGCCCATGAGGTCGGCTCTGTCTCAGCCACCAAAATATCCTCCAGGCATTCCGAGGACTTTGTTCAAGCTCCTCTCGGAGGAGGAGGACAGAAAGAAATCGCACCAGATCGAAATCACCCAATGTAAAAACCTTTGTAAAAGGGAGCTGCAGGGGTCAAAGGAGCAGCAGCAGGGCCCAGCTCGGGACGGGACAGGGGGCCACGCTTCCTGGGGACAGAGGTCAGTGTAGGGAGGTGGAAGGTCCTGGAGGTGGACAGCAGGGATAGTGCTAGCCACGCTGGACGCGCTGAGCCGGGTGTGCAGACCTGGCTGAAATGGTTGGTTTTACATTGTGTTTATTTTACCACGAGACAAATCGACTCAATCAACCTGGCATCCACCTCAATGACTAGAACGACAAAAAATGGGTTTCGGCAGAGGCCGGGGGGGCAACCCAAACTCTCCGAGGTGGCCAGGGAGAGTGTGTCCTGGTAGGGCCACCCTGGCAAACAGTCTAGCATTTTCCTGTAACACTGGGCACACCCAGGCCATGACCCAGCATTGCCACCTGGGTGTTTACCCAAGGGAAATAAAAAACAGGCCACCAAACATCTTGGAAGGAATGTTCAGAGAGCAGTTTTTCTCAC
Source organism: Dasyprocta punctata (assembly GCA_004363535.1). Lineage (NCBI taxonomy): Eukaryota > Metazoa > Chordata > Mammalia > Rodentia > Dasyproctidae > Dasyprocta > Dasyprocta punctata. Next base: position 396 of record RJWM01028814.1, on the reverse strand, counting down.
AAGAATCAAAAACTGGAAACATCTCAGGTATTTAGCGACACGTGAACAGGCAGAGAAACTGTGACCCACCAGGTTCGGTAGCACTGGCCTGTCATCCTAGCAATATGGGAGGCTGAGGCAGGAAGATGGTAAATTCGACCCCAGCCTGAACAATGGAGCCACTCAGTGAGACCCTGTGTTTTGTTTTGGTTTGGTTTGGTTTTGTAAGACAGTCTCGTTATGCAGTTCATTCAGGTTGGACTTGAATTCACTGTGTAACCCAGGCTGGCCTCAAACTCATGGCAATTCTCCTGCCTCAGCCTCCCAAGTGCTGGGATTACAGGCATGCTGCTACCTCACCCAGAGTGAGACCTTTGCTTTAAAATAAAAAGTTTTTAAACCAGACTTGGTGATGCA
>RJWM01028813.1:0-25163 GCA_004363535.1 Dasyprocta punctata | reverse complement strand
GACTCACCTTGAGAGCTATGTGGCTATGATGAATCAGAAAGGCTGCTACCCATACCACTGTCTTGACCAGAGACTTAAGAGAGATGGCATCTTAGTATTTTACACTTCCACAGGTGCAACGAAGCATCCCAAACATGTAGATGATTCAAGCATGGCAAAACTCAACCCCCTGCCAAAACAAACCAACTAGAAGTAAGCTCCTATTCAGTGATCTCTTAAATATCACTAGGATAGTTATGGACTATTTATTTAACAACAGATTAATCTGTTTTGCTGAATACCAGCATCTTCACAAGGTTAATCTTCATATTAGGCTTGGAGCAAAGAGTTACAATTCCAACCTTACTAATTTTGATACAATTCAGTCTTACAGTAATTTCCAAGTGGCCTTTCCCTCAGGATCTAAAGGAATAGAAAGGATACAGTCTTCAGTTCTGCCAGGGTACTTCAAGGGAGACCTTTTCAAACTCATTGAAGAAATATATTTCCTAACAGAATCTGTTCTCTTTTCTTTTACAATGTAATTTAGACTGGAATGCAGAGAGACTGCTAATGGGTATGGGGTTTCTTCTTGGAGTGAGGACAAGGTTCCCGAACTAAAGAGCAGTCATCAATGCAGAACTCTATGAATACACTCAAAACCACTGGAATATACACAAGGGTAAATCTTATGATACAGAAATATCAACATTATTTTCAAAAACCAACAGAATATAGTAAACAAAACATTAATTATGGTTCTGAACACAACTATGAGCTACTACTAAAAGGTTTTTGTTTTGCTTTGTTTTGTTTTTAAATCAGTAACCCATACTGAAATCTAATAAACCTTAACCAGGTAAAGCAATTAAAGCTTGGTGTCAGAAGATTTTTAGCACTTATATTAACAGCATATTAACTTTCTTATTTGTTTCTACTTTAGATCAAATAAATTCAGTTTGTATTCTTTTGTATCCAAAACAAATGCTAACACATATTAAACAGTGAGTTGGAAAAGCACTATAACTTGGAAAAACAGATATTACTCAATTTCAGGCCTACATACTTCAACAACAGTATCAACACATGACTTAGTGTTTCTAATAAGCACTTCTAAAATGTTATTAGAAATTAAGTATTTCTAATAAAACATTTATGCAGGTTGTTTCTTTTGTCCAACTTTTCCAGTTAAAACAAAGGAGTCACCAAAAACCTTTCAAATGATATTCACGAAATAAACACAGTCATATGAAAACACAGCACCACTGCATGGGTCTGCATATACACATGGGTTGAGTATCACCTTTCTAAAATGCATGGTTCCAGAAATGGTTCTGATTTTGAAGCAGTTTGAATTCTCAGAATGGGAATACTCAGCTGATCAAACATTAAATACACACATGTCACAACTCACATTTCTTTATTAATCACACTATAATCATTCAGACAAGGTTTTGCTTTGGAATAGCCTAGAAATGCCAGGAAAGAAAACTGACACTGAAGTGATTCAAAAGCCCAGGTGTCGTAACAGTTAATGAACCTTATGAACCGATCAGCCAGCCAGCCAGCCATCTGGAAGTGACAGTCTGCATGAAGCGTCCGAAACTCTAAGGAGAGCATTAAGTTTTCTGTAAATGCTCGATGTGAAGTATTCTCAATTATAAAGAGCTTTTCCTCTCTCCTGAACACTTACTATACACCAGGCTGTGTGACACAGAAAGCCGCAAGCCAGGCCTGACCTCAGGACGCTCCATTCCAACAGTCCCATTCCAACCGCTTACTTCGTCGGGTGCTGTGAGTTCACTCAGAGTATCTGACTTCCCAGGGTTAAGGGGTAACCCCTGCAGGGGAATACGGGGAGCCATGCAGGTAACTGTGACAGACTAGAACAAACACATTTAGAAATAAACGCTGCCGTGCATTTAGACCAAACTTGACTCCACTTCCTAATATAAAATTACTGCTGAAGTTCCAGACACAGCGCTAGAAAACAGTAAAATGAGCCAGAGTATATAACTCTACCTTATGACACATTCCTTATATAATCATCTCATTTAAAGGCACGTCTACTACATTTCAGTTAAAGTATCCTTTTCCATTTAAGGATATTTCTCGTTACCTTCAAACCTCTCCAACTGGACACAGTACTGAACAGTTGCCTAATGAATGAAATAAACAGATGTTCCCATTGCCAAGGAGGTACACGCTGGATGCTTATCTCAAAACACAATGGGCCGACAGGCCAGAATTCTACTGGGAACACCACTGAATTTCAGGGGTAAAAACAGTAATCACTGGCACTGTTCTACCCCTAGCAGTCAATGGATTATTAAATTTACAGTGAAGATCGGATGGGGAACGTTCAGAAAAGAGAACGCAAAGGTTCATCGCTGTACTTTGAAATGGACTTGGTTCTGCCACCTCTGGACGTGGAACCCAAATGCAAGACAAAGAGGCTGCAGGGTGGGCCAAAGGAATCAAAAGGTCACGGCCCAGGGACCGACAGTACAGAAAGGCGCGCCAGGCCCGCAGCGCAGCCGGACGAGCGGGACACACACCCCCGCACCCAGGCCCGGGCCCCCGCAGCCTTCTCGCGCCGCCGCCGCCGCCCGCGTCCGCACAAAGGAGCCTCCGAAGCCGGACGCGGTACCCGCCGGCGCCCTCCGGGCGCGGGGACCCGGCAAGCCGAGCGCGGTCCCGACCTTCGTCCGAGTGTTTCCAACTTGCCACCGCCCCCCCCACCCGCTCCATTTTTTCCTCGCGACGCGGACGCGGGACTCGCGCGGGCGGGCGCCGAGCTGGGGCGGGAGCCGGGCCCCGCGCGCCGGGCCCCGCGCCCCGCGCCCCGCGCCCCGGCCCCCGCCCGGCCCGGCCGCTATTGTTCCCGCGCCCCCGCCCGCCGCCCCCACCCGGAGGGGTCACGGCGGAGAAGGCGGCGGCCGCACAATAACAGCAACTCGACGGGCCCGCCGCCCCGCGCCCGCCCGCGGCGCCCACCGCACTCACCCGGCCGCACAGGCGGCGACGCCGCGGAAGACTGCCGGGGGTGCGGGAGCCGTCAGGACGGTCGTCGCGGCCGTTAGCCGGCGCTACTCGCGAGTCCGCGGTGCGGGCCGCGTCGTCCGGCCTCCACTGCTCCGCTGAGTAACAGGGACGCGGGCCGTCACCGCGCACGGCCGCCTGCGTCATCGCGCAGGCTCCGCCCCCGCACCGCCCCAGCGGCCCTCTGGGCGGGGCAGCCCGGGGGCCCGGATTTCGGGGGCGGGGCCCGCCGTCTGGGGGCGGGGTTACACCAGCGGGGCAGGGCTGACCGAGGAGGTCGCCTAGAGACAGAGTCCCAGCTCCCGAGGAGCCTGCGGGATTGGAGGGCGAGGGGCGTGGCCGGGAGCTAGGGGGCGGGGCTTGAGCTGGCACGTGGCGGAGCGTGGCTGCCACTCCTCGGGTCTGGCAGTGGCATCCCGCTAGTCTGAGCCGCGCCTCCCGGGCTCCTCGCCGCGGGGACTGAAGGTCAGGCGCTTGGCCAGGCCCGCTAGGCGAGCAGCCGCACCTGCCAGGGCACCACCTGCGGGACGAGCTACCTGCCGCCGCGGACAGGCTGTTCTGTTCACGCAAAAAAATGTTCTTTTCTGCTCCCTAGGGAAGCTGCCTTCCGTGTCTCCACAATCCATCTCCTCCCAGATTCCGTGAATTACCCGATTTCCCTCTGAGGCCCCATAACATGTGCAAGTATTGTAGCCGTTAACTGACAAACCCTGGAATCTCCAACCCTGAGGGAGACGGATTTAAATTGCTACCATCCCTGCAGCAGAATACATGTTAGCACTTTGAAAGCCATGCGTTCCAGGAATTCTCACCAAGTGGAGACAATGCTCACAATGTATCACTAAGAAAGAAGCAAGAAACAAGTACACTTGCTATGCATCGCATATATGGAGCGAAAAAATACGTAGACAAACCTGGGAAGATACGTGGTAAATTAAACAGTGGTTCATTTCACTATAGAATGAAGGGTGATTTGGTTCTCTCTTTTGAGTATTTTCTTATGGTTTCCAAAAGGAACACATGTTCACAGAGATATGTTACTTTAATAATGAATATATAAATATTTGTTGAATAAGTAAATTCAGGCAGACTATTTTCCTATTACGTATTGGGTTGGCCCATTTCTAGTGACTCTAAAATGGGATGAACATTCATTCATTCATTCATTCTCTTCCCATTTCTTCTTCCCCTCTCAGGTTCCTTTACTTCCTTATTTACTTTTTGCCAGTAAATATTTATCACGTGCTCATTGTCTGCTAGCAGTGTGCTAGTAGCAGCAACACAACGAATCTTGCAGACTTCATCATTCCCATATAAAAGAGATGAGTTTTTTAAAAAAAGAAAATTACCACTGTTATAAGGCAAAATGGTAAGGATGCATAGTATTATAAAACTAATTGATATAATTAATGTGGCCAGGAAAGGTTTGAGAAACCACTGCTTGAGTTGACAACAGGTTTGACTAGGCAAAGTATTTCTGAAACGTTAAGTTGGTATCCAACCTTCTACTTCCTGTGGTGAGAGGAAGGAGATGAGGCAGGGGAAATGGAGGCAGGGCCAGGTTTACTGGAAGAGCAAGGAGCTGTGAGATGAAATTGAGGACTGGTAAAGTGATGAAATTTAGAAGAGCCATACTGGACATCTTGGAAATCTTTTTATCCTAAGTGCAAAAGGAAGACCCTGGCATGATCAGCAAAGCGGGTGGCATGCTCAGAATAGGATTTTAGGAGGATTTCTCATGGGAAAGTGGCCAGGAGGATGCAGAAGCCGTCCAGGTGGCAAGAAGTCTCGGCAGGGTGATAGTTCCGGAAATAGGAACTGAACGGATCTGGGGACCATTTGAGAGCTCCCATGTGCAGAATGTGTGTGCTTTTGCAAGGGATGGGTTAAGTGGAGCCGTGAAAGAGGAAGAGTCCTTGTGGTCAAGGATGGATGGTCACGCTGGTTCACCAAGATGGAAATCTTAGGAGAGGACCAAGCTGGAGAGGAAAAATCACGAGAGCGGGTTGTTTGCTTGTTGAAATGTTCTGAGATGCTTGAAAGAGATGTAATTTGATGTTGGTTAGACAGAGCTGGAGCTCAACTACATAAGAGAGGAGTCATCCAGAAAGTGAGTACCACTTGAAGCCTTGGATATGGATGGGCAGGGGAGTCCTGTGAGAGAGAAGCAGCGAGCAGTGGGGAGAAAAGGGCCCAGAGCCAGGCCTGAGCAACTTCGGCACTGCATGTCGAGCCTGCCAGGTGGCGGCCAGAGGCAGTGACAGAAAAACCAGGAAAGGGTCTGAAGAAGGAGGGGGCAGTCAGTGATATCAACCACAAGAGGAAGATTGAAATCCTAGAGCAGTCGAACAGACACAGCTCAGGGTGGGCCAAGGAGCGGGTGGGAGAGGAGACAGTGAAGGTGATGAGCAGGGCTGCGTGGGACAGGGAAGAGGGACACAAGGCAAGTTTACATGGGATGGGGTACAGAGAACCCTTTCCGTCCTCGTCACAGCCCAGGAAGGTTTATATTTGCAATCCCATGGAGAAGTTTTTGGAATTCTAGCGAGTTAATTCCAGTGCAACTCCAGGCCAGAATAAAGACAGTAAGACATATTTATAGTTATGGGGAGCCAAGGGGACCTAAGTCCAGCCAAGATGGTGTTCACAGGAACAAAGGCCACGACCCAGGGCCCCACCCAGGTTTTATTAATTCTCCACCAGGGGAGTGGCTCGGGGCTGAGTGACAGTGAGAGCGGTGAGCTGGGCTAGGAAGGAGGCCTGAGATGACCTCTGTGATAAGCAGAGGGCAAGAAATGCAGAGAGAGCAATCTGCCCAACACAGCTGAGGTAGTAGCTAATAATTTGGGGTCGGTGCTTCAGTTCTGATGTGCAATCCTTTTTGCCCTGGGAAGTCATAGCCTCTTTCTCAAGGCTCGGTCCCAGCTGACAGCATGGAACCCGGCTCTTCATCATGCCCAGCTCAGCCATGTATTTGGGGAGTCACTGGGCAGGGTGACACTGACCTGTTTCTTTACTTCAGAGATTACACATCAGCTCCTCAGCCAGCCCCATTCACATTGCTTAAAGCCAACTGAAGGGACAAAGAAATAGCCTAGCTAGCTTGGTACACATCTATACATGGAGACAGGGCCAAGTTTATCTAAAATGGAGATGATTGCTCTTCTTTTCAAGGAGAGTCAAAGAGAGTGGTCCGGGTGTTTCCTCACAATGGGAGTGCTGTTGAGAAGGAGAAGTTGGGAAGAAGGAACATGGAAGAATGTGATTGGGCAGAGAGGTGGGGGTACCACAGGCACCTCCTATTCCCCTCCAGACAAGCTGCAAAACTAGACGTGGCAGAAGACAATACAACCCTTGGTGCAGCTGGGAAGTGAGGGGCACTGCCGGGGGTTCATGCCCAGGTCTGCAATGCTGTCAACAGCTTGTTTCTTTCCCACCTTTCTTTCTTTCTTTCTTTTTTTTTTTTAAGAGAAAAAGTAACTAGTGACAGTTTATTAGTATTAGGTAGATCCAAAGTTCTAGAAAAGTATAGCTCTATGGGATACAGTTTTGTTTTTTTAATTAAAAAATGTATTAGTACTTGTTTGGAATACATAGTAATTGCATTCATTGTGGGGAGTTGGTTGGTACCTGTGCATTACACATCTTCGTTCTCTTTCCTTTCCTTTCACCTCTTTTTCCTTCCCCTCTCTCCATCTCTTGTTCACCTTCCTGTAACATACAGAGCTTCTGATTTAGCATTAGCTACCACTGTCAGCTTCTGACTGTCCCCATTAGGAAGAGCATCCCACATGTTTATAAGCTTGCATGTATGTGAGGGATTTCAGAAAACAGTTTGCTGCCTCTGACTGAATATAACCATCTCTGACACTGCAAATTCAAGATGCTTTTTATAATCCAATTGTGGAACTGAGCCTCCTTCTTCCTTCTCATAGAATTCCTTCTCATCAACCTGCTGGGACTCTTTGTTAACCTATTGGCGTCTGGCTAAGAAAGAGAGGAAGAGCTAGGAAATTCAACTTTTGTTCCTGACTCTTGTTTCAGGGAAATGTCTTAGCAAAAGCTGGTTGCTGGTTCTGTCTGGGACTGGGGTCAGGGAAGGGGAAAAGAGGAGGCTGTGGGCCCTTAAACTCAGTGTCTGCCAGAGTCCGGAGGGATGTTCAGGGAGAGGCTGCAGCCTGCCGGAGTACCTCTTTCCTGTCATTCTCCCCAGACCACTCACACACCGGGTCACGCTGCAGATAGTTCTGTGATAAGGTGTCAGGAGCCTCACCAAGTTGTTCAGGGTGCACCAGTTGAAAAAGGAGACTTCCTCTCACCTCCTAGGTCCCTGATGTCATTACAGGGGTGGAGAATTTGCTGGGGGGGCAGGTTGCGGTGGGAATGCTTACTGACTATGTCCCGCCAAACCAACACCCCGCTCCACCACCATCCTTCTCCAGTAGTCTCACTAGCAAACCTGGTCACCCATCATGCCCTGGTCAAATCTACTTCTCCCTCCCTGGGGGAAGAGGTTCAGCGCTTTGTTCAGTCCCACCTGACCCCAAAATGCTCCTTGAGGCTCCTTAAATACAACTTTCTTCATCTGCCTTGTTTGCAAGAGTAGAAGGAAGGTGAGTGTTCTAATTGCAAATTGTTCTATTTAACTGCAAAAGTTACAGCTTATTTCCTCAGCAGTAAGATGGGAACAGAAATGACCAGGGCTCTTTGGTCACAACAGAAACAAAATAAAGTGAAGACCGAAGCAGACAGTGATTTGAAGCTAAAAGTAGGGAGCTCAGCTTTGCTTTTAGCTGCGTGCAAGAGAGAGAATCTCGTCAAACCTATGGACTGAGTACACACACACACACACACACATGCACACACATTGTCACGAGACAGTCATAAGCACGCATTCCTGGCTGTGGTTTAGGTGTGCCTTGTCTCTTCCAGATCTCCTGTTGATATTTGGTTGCCAAAGCAGCGGTGCTTGGAGGTGGAGCCTCCAGAAGGTGCCTGGGTCAGGGTGGGCACCGCCCTCGAGAGTGGAGTAGTGTCTTTCTCCAGGGGCTAGACTAGGTCTGCTGAGAAAGGATTCATTTTTCCATGAGTGAGTTGCCATCAGCTGAGACTGGTGCCTCCCCTGTCTTTCGAACTTGCTTTTCTTTTACACACACCCACTTCGCCTTCTGCTGATACACATGGAAGCCCAACCCAGATGCGGCCACCTGAGCTTGGTTTCTCCAGCCTCCAGGACCGTGAACCAGAAAAAGCCCCTCTGGCCTATGGTACCAAGATTTGAAGATACTCAATGTCATCCCCTGGAGGAAAAGAAGGAGAACTGAGTGGGAGGGAAAGAATATGTTGTTAAAGTCCTATAGCTGATTAGTGAAATCCCTGTTACTGTTTTAAATAAGTGCATATTTTGGAAGAGGCCTTCCTCCCACAGCTCACAGCATGAACCTCCCTTACCATCTACAATTCCCAGCTAAGGATTTCTCCTGCCCGGTGACATTTAGCCATGTGTACCTCTAATGGTTCTGCAGAACATCTATCCAGGCAGGCCGTTTGGTGGAGAGGGAGTAGTCCCTTTCTCAACCAGTGCCAAACTTTCCACCCTTTCCATGCTGAATTTGAAAATGCTTATTATGGTGTCAGTAGGAAGGAGATTTTGGCATCATTGAAATTAAAAGTCACACGGGTGGCAGGATTCCGTCTTCCTCAGCACGCGTGACCCGTGTCCCTGTGACTGTCTTGCAAGGCCTCTGACCAGTGTGTTGGGCTCACCTCGCTGACTGGAGACAGCCCGCAGCCCTCTAATGCTAATGCAAAAATGCTTTTACTTTGGGATAGGAAGGTTCAATAAGACACTTTGTAGCCATGCAATCCCACACTGCGGGAGGCAATGGCAAGAGGATGGCAAGTTCAGAAACAATCTGGGCATCCTGGTGACTTAGAAAGAATCTGTCTTGAAATAAAAAATAAAACAGGGCTAGAGATGTGGCTCAGTGTGAAGACCCTGTGTTCCATCCCCAGTACTGCCAAAAACAAACAAACAAGTGACAAGACAATTTAGCACATCAGGATAACTATGGTTGAAAATAATGAATAGTATAATTCAAAATATAGTAACTTATAGAGAGACTTTTAAATATCCCAACACTGAGAAATGGTAAAGGTTTGAGGGGGTGGTGCTAAACCAAATACCCTGATCTGATAAACACATATCGTATACACGTATTGAAATACCACACCAAATCCCATAAATATGTACAATTTATATATGGTAATTTAAAAATTAAAAAAATAATTCGGTAAAGGGACTTGCAACAGGTCTTAATTCTGTGTCAAAGGAGGTTCCCAGACAGGAAGAGCTTCCCTTACAAGAGCCGATTTCATTGCCCTCTTGCCCAGAGTAATCAGGATTTCACCCACTCTGCTGGAACCTGGTGTGGCTGGTCAGCCTGCCCCACTCCAAGTGGGTGGAAGAGAGAGGAAGGATTCAGCACTTGGGAGAACTCTTCAGTTTGTGACCTTAAATTGGGGACCGCTACACGGGAACATTTTTTCCTGATCCTCAGGCAATCTGTATTCCAACGGATGCTTGAAGGATCAGCCATCCCTGATACGTAGAGGAGAAATTCATCTGGGAGGCTTTAAGCCTTGAAGATAGGATAGTCTCAAGCCTAGACCTTGGCCTACCCCTCAGCCTTTGTGCCTCTTGCAATATTTTGTTTTCTTAAAAAACCAAAGTGAATGGGAGCTGCCAGCTTTTGTGTAGCAGAGAGCAGGATGTCTCTCTATCATCAAGGACAGTAAGGATGCCATGATACTCTCTTCTCAAAGGAAGGGCAAGGCGTGAGACTCCCGTCCTCAAACGACTTGAGCAAGGTATATCAAGAAAGAGCACCCCCTTGTGAAGATGGGGATACCCAGTTTGAAGGCCCTGGTCCCTCATGGGACCACACAAGCAGACAGCAGATTCAAACATTTCGCTCACTCTGACATTATAATGGGATGGGGAGCAGAATCTGCCTCAATATTTTAGCAGCCCGGAGCCCCAAGCGGGAGATTGCACAGGGCTGGAGAAGGCAAGTCCAAGAGAAAATCAAACCTTGAGAGCTGGTCTCTGGAGCATAGATTTTCTTTCTCTCTTTCTTTTACTAATTAAGTTTATTTGTACACTTTAGGTATACATAATGACCACGTCCATCTTAGGGAATCTGTACCTGACCATGATATAACTAGATTCTTTTCTTTTCCCCTCATTCCCATGCCCTTCCTTCAACCTTTCTTCCCTTCATTTAAAAAATCTTTGTTTCCATTTTTTCCTTCTCAGTTTTTCATTGTCTCTTTCTTCTTTCCCCTGCCCCCTCACTAGATCCCCTTCTCATTTGAATGTTTTCTTCCTATTTCACAATATCTATTATACATTTTGGTCCTATTTATACTTTCAGTTTCTCGCATCAGAGAAACAATGTGGTATTTGCACATGCGTGTCTGATTTATTTCACTTAAGAGTATCTAGGTAGAAATATCTCAGGTTTATCCTTTTTTATGGCAGAGTAGTACTCCATTGTATGAAAACCCCCACATTTTATTTATTCATTCATCAGTTGATGGGCATTTGGGCTGTTTCCAAGATTTAGCTATTGCAAATTGTGCCCCTATAAACATGGCTGTGCACATATTGCTGTGGTATGATGCCTTTAATTCTTTCAGGAGGATACCAAGAAGGGGAATAACTGGGTAGAATGGAACCTCTAGTCCTAGCTGTCTATTTTATTTATTTATTTATTTATTTATTTATTTTTGTCTTTTTTTGAAACAAGTTCTCACTGTGCAGTTCAAGTGGTCTTAAGCTCACTTTGTAGCTCAGGCTGGTCTCAAACTCATAATGATCCTCCTGTTTCAGCCTCCCGAGTGCCGGCATTGTAGGAATGCACCCTCCTGCCTGGCTAGTCCTAGTTTTTTGAGGAATCTTCACACTGATTTCCACAGAGGTTGCACCAATCTACACTAACGGTAGAAAAAATTTGTTTTTCCTCACAGCCTCTGGAGCATAGATTTTAACCAAAACAGAAAAAAAAAAAAAACCCAACAAACAACATATTAAAAGAGTCCCCTGAGGAAATTATCCAAGGCACTAGACTTTCCCACACCCCAAGCAGTCCTGCAGTTATGGCTCCAAGGCGGGACCTTTAGAGTGGCAAACAGTGAGTCTGAGGATCCTCGCGTGCGCTCAGCCGAGATAAAAGCCATGGACTCAAGTCGCAGTTGTGGACATTCCTCTGGATTCTGCATCATCCCAGGCAGAGAAACAGAAACAACAACTGCGGGGTATTTTCAGGAGCAGAGGTTTTCCTGAGTGTGTCAAGTGGAAAGGTGGAGGGAGGGTAGTTAAAAGCACTAGAGCTTAGGCTGAGACCTGAGGTAAGGATGCTGGTGTAGGCTGGGCAGGAAGGGCAATGAGGCTGGTAGAGATTGAGACACAACTCCCACAAACAGTGAGTGTTTTTGATTCTTTAACACTGAGGATGTTGTCGATGCTAGGAAGAATATGAAGTGGGGAGCAACAGAGAGAAGCATTTGAGAGATCACGGGTTGACATCTGATTTATGTTCTCGAATGGGTGTGGTTAGGAGGTCGCAGAAGTGAAGATCACTCCCAGTTAGCAGGCAAGAAGCTATGCACAAGCAGCAGTGGTCCAGGGCTGTCCAGAATGGGCCAGTCTATACCTGTTGCCCCAGTGTGATAGTTACCAATGGATCCAGCACTTTCAAAAGCATCCAGGTTTGAATGACTAATTAAACGGCCACTTTTCTGGTGCAGCATCCCCTTGGGCCAGGCCTGGCTTCCTGCGCTTTTGACCTGTACAATGTCCTGCTCTAAGAAAGGGTCCTTCCCTGGTTTAGTACTCTGCTACTGTCCCTAAAAATTCTTATAATTTAATCATCAGACTTGTGTTCTGTAAATGGAGTCTGATGAGACACTAGATCACGTGCATGAGCAGGAAATATAGACTGGCACCCACATGTGTGTACCCGGGACAGGCTGGCACAGTGTGCTACGCTGCAGGGATACTCAGGGCCGGAACAGGAGCCCAGATTGCTGTTGGCTGAGGCAGCATCAGTGGCGGCAGTGACCGTGGCCCAGAGAAAGGAGGTGGTGTGTGGTGTTCAGTGGGAGGTGTCTTCCCGTGGGCCCCAGAGCCCATTCTGATGCACAGGGATTGGCCTGAAGTCAAGGACAGAAACTGCCCATGCTCAGGCAGTGTCTTCGTCAGCTTTCTGTTACTATAACAAATATATAAGATAATAAGCTTATACCACAAAAACGTTGATTTTGGCTCACGGTTCTGGAGGTTCCAGCCTGTGATTGCTTGTCCCTGTTGCTTTCAGGAGAGGCAGCTCATGGTTGTAGGAATGCGTGGCAAAGCAATGTGTTTATCCCACAGCCAAGAGGCAGGAGAGGTCAAGGAGAGGGCCAAGGTCCACAGTCTCCTTCCAGGCTCACCCCAGTGACCCGAGGAGACCCGACAGCTCACTTCTAACAGCTCCACCACCTCTTACATGTTGTACCCCCCTGGGACCAAGCCTTTCCAGATGGACCTGGGGGAGACTGAAGATCCAAACTCTAAGCCAGTGGTCATCTTTGTTAGTTACAAGATTGTGCTTTCACTCCAAACAAAGATGCAACAGAGATGTAACGAAGAATGTCAAGAAATGGCTAGTTTTTCAGAGTGTAGAATATCTGGTTTTGAAAATCGCAATCAAATTGCAAAATAAATTTCTGCAGGCTTAAAAATAGAAATTAAGATCAACTCGTCACACTCAGTGAAAATGATCACTATTTTTATATGAAGCTTCAAATAAATGAATTATTATAAGAAATTTTGGAATTAACTTTTCCAAGTGATGGAAGTTACAGTCACATGGCAATAGTGTATAAATAAATGTTTAGAATACACACAAGCCATGAAGACATTATTTATAGGAAATATTGGAGGAAATATTAAAATTGCCATTATATAAATGTACATGTAAAATTACAAATTTATATGAAACCAATTTGTATGAATAGTTAAACCATTTTAGAAAAATTGCTCTTTAAAAATCATCAGTCCTATATGTACACTAAATTTTATTTTATTTTATTTTATTTTGGTACTGGGGATTGAACTCATGATCTCGTGCTTGCCAAGCAGGTGCTTATTCCACTGAACTAAATCCACAGCCCTAAACACTAAATTTTATGAATTTAACTAACTTTTTATACATTTATTTTTCTCTTGTCAACATATAGAACACTCTTAACAGCTCTGTTAAACTTTATCAGTGAAAAGATCATTCTCCAAATTTAACATGATCAAAAATTATTTTTCATCTTGCACTTGCCAGGAGCAATTGATATTACTTTCAGTTGTGTCAAGTGAAAATTTTCCTTTTTTTTTTGAGACAAGGTCTTGCTATGTAGTCCAGGCTGGACTTGAACTCACTATGTAACCCGGGCTGGCCTCAAACTTGCAGCAATCCTCTTGCCTCAGCCTCCCAAGTGCTGGGATCACAGGTGTGCGCCACCACACCCTACCAAAAATTGATTTTCTTTAAATGCTTAAATAAAAAATATTATAGCAAAACATGCATTGACATTAATGTTTTAAAAGTTACTGAATTATACATTTCTCTGACCTGACAAATGAATTTGAAGAAAAATAAACCAGAAAAATATCATAATCAATCAAAACACCACATTCATAAACTATTACTGTTTATTGTAGTTCATCAACTCATGATGTAAAAATACCTTTTGGCCTTTGTGGATTTATGTTGTTATGAGTCACATGTAGATTCACGCTGTTATGAGTCACTATCACTCCTGCTAAGCTTGGGAAGCAATAAGCTACTTGGAAGGAGAAAGCTGTGCGTTTTGGTGTCTTTAATAACAGCGTTTTCTTGCTTTCTGGAGAGGGCCCCCCATTTTCACTCTGCCCAGGACCCCGCACGTTACAGCACGGTCCCACTGCACTGCAATGTTCGCTTGGTGGCGGTGGAATACACGTGCCGAGACCCACTGTGACCACCAGGGACTGGGAAACAGCGTGGGCCTGCGCTAATGGACCGCGACCCCCTCAGCAGGGGGCTCAGCCCGCAGCCCGGACCCTCACCCGCCCCGCGGGGCTGACAGGCGGCGGCGTCTCTGCGGGCAGGCAGAGGGCGGTGAAGGTAAGGATGGCCAGGCAGGCACTGCTTTGATTGTTTGAACCAAGCGAGGGCAATTGGTAGCGGGTGATTGTTTTGTGTTGATGTTATTACTTTTCCCTATTCTCAAAGTGTAGTTTGGCTGCGTCTTTTCCCATTATTTTTCGTGTGTATCTTGTACTTTATGAATTCTCAGTTGGGGCCAATAACACCATTGCAGTGACCGCTCATTTTCTTCCAGAGCATGTGGGTTACCGTGAATGATCAAAACGGAGCCTTGTGAGTGAGCGCTGCGCAGAAACGGTTGGGGGAGGGGAGGGATGGACCAGTCTTTTGTAACCCAAGAAGAAGTACAACCTTGTGTAGATAGCTGTGTCAGTCACTTTTCTTGTTGCAGAGACAAAATACTTGACACCCAAGTTTAAAAGAGGAGAGTTCTATTTAGCTCACGGTAGTTAGAAGTTTCAGTCCACGATCAGCTGGCTTCAAGTCAGGCTGGTGTGGCAGAGGAGAACAGTTCATAACGGGCAGCAGGTAGCAAAGCAACAAGGGTTGACCACAACTCTTTCTAACCTTTATGTCTTATGCAGGCTACTTAGGGCAGGTAGCATTCACGCCCTTAATCCTAGTGCCCTCCATGCTAGCACTGCACCAATCCTAGTTGTTAGCTGGTGTCCTTTCTATCAGCCTTCTGGTCTTCTGAGCTGTAACCAGGATCTCCCAAAAGTACAGCCTCAGATGTTCCAGCTCTACTTTTTGTTTGTTTTTGTTTTTTGGGACAGGATCTTGCTATACATAGTTCAGGTTGGTCTTCAGCTCACTTTATAGCCTAGACTGGCCTCAAATGTATGGCAATTCTCCTGCCTCAGCCTCCTGAGTGCTGGAATGACACATGTGTGTCACCACACCTGGCTCTGGCTCTACTTTTTCAGGGCATCTTCAAACCTTTGCTAACTCTTCCCTTTCCATAAACCAGCTGCAAAGGGTCCTAAACTGCATGGTCAGGTACAGTCACAGCAACGACTCTGCTTCTCTGGTACCAAACTCTGTGTTAGTTACTTTTGCTCATTGTTAAAACAAAATATCTGACAGCCACAGTTAAAGAAGGAAAGGCATATTTAGCTCACAGTTTGTAGAGGTTTCAGGCCATAATCAGCTGGCTCCGAGGCAGGTAGATATAGCAGACAGGCATCACGGAGGAGAAACAGTTCATGGTAGCAGAAAACAGCAAAGCAACAAGGTATGATCACAGCTTTTTCTATTCCTTATATCTCACCCAGGCTACTTAGGGAGGGTAGCACTCACCCTTAATCCTAGTGCCCTTTATCCTAGCATTGCACCATGAATCTGTTCCAGCATCACACACTCTAGATTCAGCCACCTCTGAAAAAGCCCCACCTATGACCACATGAGGCTTTGGAGGGCCATCTAAACACCATAACAATAGTGTATTTATTACCTCTTCCTGGTCCCTATTATCAGTCTTTTGTATGGGCTGGGGTCCCTATTCAGTATTGTGGGGGTGACTAATGGATCCTCACTCGAAACAGCACATTCACATCTCCATCCATTTCATGAGTGAGATGTACCAGTCTGTTTTCTGCTACTGTAACAAAATACCTGAGGCTGAGAATATCCAAAAAGAAAAGAGCTGGCAGTCTTGAAAGCTGGATGTGTAAGACTGGACTGCACCATTAGTTTGACCTCTGGCAAGGGCTTTCTGGCCACAGCATGACATGGCAGATGGTGCCATGGTAGAAGTATGTGTGGGAGGAGAGACCACATGGTGAGAGACCTGTAGGAGGAAAGATGGAGAAATACAACTCTTAGGCCTCCCAGATACCCACAGGAGGAAGCACAGGATTGCAGAGGGACTTAAGAGTTTCTCAGACCTAAGATTCACTTCATTTTGGTCGTGATGGCCCTACATTTTCTCCAATAAAAGAAAAAAGTTTTGCTGAAGGATTCAGGGAACATTTGGAATTATATCCTTGGGTTATATCATCATAATTTTTCTCCTTCCCTCTGTACCATGGCAACACAGGAATCCTCAAATATTTTTAATGTCATGGCCCCAGGCAGAAGACTTGTATGTTAGGTATTCAACCTCAGGGTTAGGCAACCTCTCTTTTCTCCCAAGGTCAAGAGAGGGACGCAAGTGAAAAAGCCATTCTGGAAAAGCAGAAACAGAGGTCATGGAGGTGAGTGGTCCGGTCAGTCACTTCCACTTTCCTGCTAGTCTAGCTGCACTAGTCTTCATCCAGTAGACACAGCCAAGTCTTCCATACCTGTCAGTGTGTCTAGGGAACATTACCTTCCAGTCTTCCTAGCTGGGGGTCCTTAGAGGAGGACAGATCAGGAAGAGAACATTAAAATACAATCTGAAGGCCTGCAGGCCGTGCACAAGGTCTGCCCACCAGGAAGAGGACTTCCCCTTCGGTCTGGGATATCTGTACCAATATCAGGGGTGCTCCCACTGCCCAAGAACCATGCACCTTGCACCCTGAGGTCCTGACACTGTGAACTGGGTGCTGCACTGACGTCAGGAGCCTCCTGCCAGTTTCCACCAGGAGCCCACATCGCACAGTGGGACCCCCTAGGGACACTGCTCTCATTTACAGTGCCAGCGTCCATGCCCAGTGATCATATTCTTAAAATTCCTAGACATTTTGTGTACCATTCAAATTTGGAAAGCAGCTTGGGCTCTCAGGGTCCCTTACGGATAGTGTCATCTGTTGGTATCCAGAGAGATTGAGTCCAGGACCCACTAAAGGTACCAGAATTCTTAGATGCTCAAGTTCCTTCTGTAAAACGGCATGGTATTTGCATATAACCTGCACACCTCATTGCTGCTTTATACTTTATCTCTTGTATCCAGATTACTGATAAAGACGGATGCAATGTAAATGCTATGTAAATAGTTGCCCTACTGTATTGTTCAAGAACAATGACATGGAAAAAAATCCGTGTATGTTCAATACAAATGCAATTTATTTTTACCAAATATTTTTTTTAATTTACAGTTGCTTGAATCTGTGCATTTAGAACACATGGATATAGAGGCCCAACTGCAGTTCCTTAAATCAAATCTAAAGATTGTTTTATAACCAGCATCTAATAATATATCTGGCTGGGCATGGTGGCACATGCCTGTAATCCCAGCATTTGGGAGGCTGAGGCATGAGCATTGCAAGTTTGAGGCCTGCCTGGGCTACAAAGTCAGTTCAAGGTCAACCTGAACTACAGAGCAAGACCCTGTTTCAAGAAACAAACAAACAAGCCTGGTGTGGTGGCGCAAGCCTTTAATCCCAGCACTAGGGAGGCTGAGGTAGGTGGAGCATTGTGAGTTCGAGGCTGGCTTGGGCTACAAGGCGAGCACAAGGCTGGCCTGAGCTACATAGTGCGGCCCTGCCTCAAATAACTAAGGCTGGGAGTTTGGCTCAGTGGCTTAAGCCCCTGTTTGGCAGGCGTGAGGTTGTGAGTTTGATCCCCAGTGCTACAAAAAAAACAAAAAAAAAAAACAATTCTGGCAAACTAATATCTGAAATCTCTCCCTTTCTCTTTTTCTCTCTCACATCTGACTTATTTGTTACTCTTAGAAAATCTTATTTTTCACTGGACCAGAGGCAGCAGCTTTCAGAGCAGACAGCCTCTGTCATTTTGCAGACTGTGCCTGGCAGTTTTCTTTGACGTCCTTCATTCTCTGGGCCAGAACTTTACCACATTCCAAAGTCTGTCACTTGTTGTTTCCGGGTGTGCTGTGGGAGTCGCCGGGTGCACCGAGTAACAAGACAGGGAACTGCGGGTGCTGTGGTCCTGCCGCCGGCCCATCCCGGACTCCTCGTGCCTCTGAATCAACAGGAAAAGAGCGCCGTTGGCTAGAGTGGTTGCTTGTGACCACCAACAGCAAACCGGACTGTTGTCCCACAGTGGAGATGAGGAAGAGGATGTCTGGAGGACCAGAGATCCCTTCACAACCACCCTATTCAGGAAGGACTGTTAGCGGCCCAGACCTCTCAGTAGGGAAATGTGGGTTACTCCACCAGGTGAGGTCGCACCCTCAGCTGAGGTGCTTTCTGCAAGCAAAGGGAGTACAGCATGGACAGTGGATGAAGGTTGTGACATGGGTCAGGGAGGGGTGCCAAGCCCAGTCCCCCATGGGTGCGGAGCAATGGTTGCATCTTGGTTTCCTCCCCTGTCTTATTCCCTTACCGTGTAACATATTATACTACTCAAGTGTCATTGATGCCACATCCTGCTATTTAAGTTATGGTATTCAGTTCAATGGGAAGAGTAAACCTCACTCAAGGGTTTGACTTCCTCCTCCTTTGTAGAATTTTGGTCATCTACAGGGTATTTTGTATCATGTTAGGTGGAATTATTCCCTTCTTGGCTTTATTTGAACACTAAGTATGATAAGAAGCTTGATAAGAAGCGACTCAGGATGACTCACTTTGTGTCTAGGTGAGGCAGCGCGGGATACCAGGCATTTTGTTAAACATTACTGGGTGTTATGGTTTATACAGTGTGTCAACTTGAGAAGTCTAGGAGCTTAATTAAGTAACTCAGCTGCTCTCCATTCTGCGGTATGGAACACAAGCAGTTACCTGTTCATTGTATCAATTTGAGAAGGTCTAAAGTTTAACTGAGAGACTCAACAGGGAGCCAGGAGTCTTACTTTGTAAACATTTTAATCCTGTGCAAAGGAAGGCAAGGAGATTTGTGAATGCTACACCCACCCTGCGGGGGAGGGTGTCCTGTGCACTATATAAGGGAGGAGAAGAGGTTTGCTCTTGCTCCCTCTTACTCTGGCTGCTTTTGCTCAGCTGCTGCCTTGAAGTGTTGCCCCAGTGCCATGCCACCCTACCTTGGAGCCAGCTGATTATGGACTGAAACCTCCAAAAACTATAAGATAAATAAACTTTTCCTTCCCTAATTTTGTGTGTCAGATGTTTTGTCTCAGCAACTAGTGAAAAGTAACTAAGACACTCTGAGTTCGTTTGGGAGGGTGTTTCTCAGTGTAACTGACATCTGAATGGGTGGCCTGAGGAAAGCAGTCTGTCCTTACCAATGTTTGTATGGCCATCATCCAATCCATTGAGGCCCCAAAAGATAGAAAAGGAAGGGAGAATTCACTCTGTCTCAAGCTAGCTGTTAAGATGACACATTGGTCTTCGCGTTCCCACCTTCACTAGATCTTACAGCATTGGCCCTCCTGGGCCTCAGGCTTTTGAAGTCAGACTGGAAGAGTGTTGCCTGCCCTCGGGGGTCTCCAGCTTGCTGAAGGTAGATCATGGGACTTTTCATCCTCATAATGATGGGAGTCCACCCCATCTATATCTATATCTGTCATCTATGTCTATCTACCTGCACACACATATCTACCTACATATCTGTATCTATACCTAAACCTATCTGTCTGTCTTGGTTACTTTTCTCTGGTTGCTGAGGCAAAATACCTGATGCCCAAAATGAAGGGAGGAAAGGTTTATTTAGCTCACAGTTTGTGGAGGTTTGAGTCCAGACTCGGCTGGCTCCAAGGCATAGTGGCACATGGCAGAGTGCAGCGGTTCTTGGCAGTGGGAAACAGCACAAGCAACAAGGGCAAAAGAGGAGGAGCACAGAGAGAAGACTCTTTCTGTTCCTTATCTTGTATGTGGGTCACACCCACTTGGATGTGGCACTCACACCCATCATCCCAGCATTGGACCATGAGTCATTCACAGACTCTAGAAGCCATGACTGCATGAGGCTTTGGGGGGACATCCAGACTCAAACCATAACTCTATCTATCTATCTGTCTGTCTATCTATCTATCTATGTCTAGTTTGTTCTCTTTCCCTACACAACAGTGACTAATTCAAGGGCATAACTGGCAGTTGGTTTTATTTTCTTTATTTAAAAAAATTTTTTTGATACTGGGGATCAAACTCATGACCTTGTGCTTTGGCGATTGGTTTTAGTATTATTGAATGCCACCAGATTATATACTCTACTTCCAAGAATGCTACATAACTATGAATAAACAAAGTTCCTAAAAGTGAAGCAGCCGAATTAAGAAAAAATGTAAACCCAAAAATTCCAATATTGAAGCAGGGAGTTTTCGTTGCTCTAATTTGACTTATGAGATATGAGCAGAATGAGGTTGACTGCTAGGTGCTGATATTCCCAATGGAAAGGGGGAGGGATGATGACCTTAAGCAGCCAGCATTCACCTGGAAGGTCGGAGACTTTGGTGCTGCTCTGTATTCTAACAGGAACTTGCCATGTGACTACAGAAATTCACTTTCTCCCTCTGAAACTCACTTTCTTAGGATGTATGTGGTTGGCTTGAACAAATTCTTGACTAAGCATAACTTGGGAACTTCCGGGTACTTGCAAATGCCCCTCCTCTGTCACAGAGACAGATTCACCAGGTCCTGGGCAGGTCTTGAAGACAAAGGGTTTTGCTACTGCAAAATATACTGCAATGACCGTCCTTTTCCAGATGCTTGCATGACCTTTTGAAAGAACCTAACCTGGGTTACTACCCAGCAGTTGGGTTTGCAAAGGATACATGCATTTACAATTCCAGGAGCCACGCCAGGTGTGGTGGAACACTCCTGTAATCCCAGCACTTGGGAGGCTGAGACACAAGAATCATTGCAAGTTCAAGACCAGCCTGGGCTACAAAGTGAGCCTAAGGCCAGCCTGAACCACATAGAGACCCTGTCTCAAAAAGACAAAAAATAAAACAAAACCAACCAACCAAACAAAAAAAACAATTCCAGTGGCCATTACCAAATTCCTTGCAGAGAGGCTGTGCTAATGGAGCCACTCATGACTGGCATATGAGAACACACCCCCTGGCCATGCCCTCCCTAGTGCTGGGTTTTATCAGTGTTTTAATTTTATTTTTGGAGCAAGTGGAAGTCCATATATTCCTTTTAAAAATACATCTGTTTTGCCACTGTCATTTGTTGAAAGGGCTCAAAAGATTTGTTCCCCCGCTGCTGCCTCCACAGAGCTTTGAACCTTTCTTGCTGTCCCCGCTCCTGCTGGGTCCTTTCTGACCCCAAGTGTCAGAGAGTGTGAGTCCCTTCCTCCTTAGACCGTGGTCCCCTTACTTCCGGGGCAGCTTCAGGCCCTCCACTCCTCCTTACAAACTCCCATGGTTCCGTTTCTCCCAGATCCAAACCCCAGGTCTGATCTGGTGTGGGCATGGGGGTGGGCAGTTGGGGGGACTCTGGTGAAACGAAGCCTCAGCTCTGGGCCTGCTGCTGCCCCTGGCCGGGCTTCTCCTCTCCACTGGAGCAGGAGATAAAGTGACATCAGCGTAAAAGCCCTGCGGAGCCGCCCCTCCACGGCCTTCGGTGGCACCTAATCCGCTTGAGCCCTGGCAGGCTGGGCTCCCTTGCTGGCCCCTGGCGTGGAGGACGCAGGGTGCTGGGTGCTGCGCTGCCGCCCAGACAGAGCGCGGGGCCGGCCTGAGAGCAGCGACAGCGGCAAAGGGAAGGGGCCTTGTGGACTCACTTGCTGGGCAGCCGAGTGCCTGGCGACAGGCAGTAAACAAAGGCACAGCAACTGGGCAGTGGCCACACAGCCGGCAGGCTCGTCCCTGGAAACCGGGCCCTCGGGAAGGCCTACAGGGTCCCGGAGACTTCAGGATGCAGCTTTCGACGCGGGAAGCAGGTACCCTGGGCACAGTTCTCTTTCTCCTGTAAATCGGGGTCAAGGAAAGGGCATGTCCCCTACTGGGTCAGGCTCTGGGGAATCAAGGTAATGCAGCTGGGTGAGCCCCGCATTAGGGCCTCTTCAGTGTCACTGAGGTTCAACTGCTCCAGGCCACAGGAAGCGCCTGACGGACTTGGTGTCTGCTTTTTAAGCAGAACAGGACGGACTCGGGAGATAACACAGACTGAAGGGTCGGAGCAACTCTTGTTCGAATCCCTGCTTTGATTTTTAGCATTTATGAAAATGCAAACAAGGCGTTAACTTTCCTGAGGCTCCTCACCTGTGAAATGGGGACACATTTGACACATTACTGCGCTGTTGAGGATATACGGGTAATGCATGCAAGCACTTAGCACGGGCCCGGACCTTGAGAGTTGTCTAATAAGTGACAGCTGTCACTATTCTTCAGAGTATTGAAAGAAGATCCTCTTCTTGCTTAAAGTGTATCAGGGATTTAATTTGAGAATCTCAGGCCATGTCTAGTGGACTTCCAGACAACGTTTTAAAAGGAAAGAAAAAAAAAAGTCAGCAATTCATCTGTTCACATAAGTATGTTTACAGGAGAGAAAAAACTCAGGGAATTTTTCAAGTTCAAACAATGTTCTTTTTAAAGCAGCAGTTGAATTCAGAGTAAAGCTGGTTTTGAGTATAGGCAAAACCAGCTAATTAGGTCGCTCACCAAGCACACACTTAGTAGGTACGTCTTGGGTGTTAAGCCGGGTGCTGGGCTCTAGGAGCACCTCTCTCTGCCCACAGGACTCGCCAGGGTGCAGCAGAGGGAACAGGAAGGTGGGCATGCAGGTCAAGTTGCAAGTGCTGCAGTAGCGGTGGCAAGGGGTTCTGGGAGATGGGATATTTGAGCACATTCGAATGCTAAGTGGATCTAGCAGGAGATAAGAGACAGGGATCAGGGAAAGGCATCTTCAGCAGAGCAAGGCAGGTTCAAAGGCCCAGTGGCATGAGTAAGTGTTCTGGGTGTAGCAGGCAGTTTGGCCTAAGTGTGAGTACAGGCATCTGATAAGAAAGGAAGCTGCTAAGGGAAGAGCAAGTTGAAAGCTACTCTGACCTCTGCCCTCTCCACACACCCCATGTTAATGACATCTGTCGAGGAGCTACCATGGGCAAACGCGGTGACTCACAGTACAAAGAGGATCCATAATTTGCCCCAGGTGAGTCACAGTGAGCCCGCTCTGATGTCAGCCTCTCTGAGGCGCTGCTCCCATTCCCTGTGGGGTTCCCCTGGCCCTGAGGTGCTTGGCCAGTGTTTAGCTGCCTTCTTCCCGCAGCTCTCCTCCCGAGCCATCTGGCTAAGGCCTTCCTGCTTCCTCCCGGCCTTCCCTTTGCTCTGGTTGCTGGCATCTCTTATGCGAATTGTACTCTCCCTCTTTTCCTTGGCTTGGTCACAGACCTCTCTATTCTAGTGCGTCCTGGAGTTAAGGTGGCTGCAGTAGCCTGGGGTTCTGGAAGCAGTGCAGGTGGTGAAGGGAGCAGGAAGGAGGCGTGTGCGAGGTGGGAGGGAAGAACTCATTGCGGGGTGTGGGGCGGGAGGTGGAGCCGATGCCAGTTAAATGGCAAGATTTCAAGACCCAGCTGTGGGAGCTTACGCTTCCACAGAGGAGCGAGGTGTGAGAGACTGTCCGCTAGGTAGGAAATGTGTTGGGCGTTTCAGAATGTCCTAAGGATTCTCTGTGTCTTGCCTCAGTACCATTTCTGCATGAAGCTTGTGCACAGAGTGCAGGCAGCTCTCCGTGGGCCCGGTCATGCAGCTGATGGGGACAAAGGGACCCCAGGTAGAGTGTCCCCCACAGGAGCAGGGAAGGGGAGAAACATGGGAAGGGTGAGGGGGAAAGGGAAGTGGCTGCAGGTCCATCTGGAAGGGCAGCCTGGGGTCCCCCCAGGCCTTGCCAGGAGCACAGATGTGAGCTAGTCCTGTGCAGAACAGGAAGCCACTGAAGGTTCGAACATGGCAGAGAGTCAAGACAGGATTGTGCTGTAGGAAAAGGATTGGGGCAGTTGGCAAATGGATTGGGGCAATGGTGAGATTGCATTGGAAGAAACCATTCGGGAGGGTCAGAAGTGATCACTTGGGGAGGCACATGATGGCTTGGATCAGGACAGTAGCAGGGGGTACGATGGTGGTGCTGGAGTGAAGCAGATGGATTTTAGAGAGATTTTGGAGGTGGATGGGGAGTTGAGCAGAGAGGAAACAAGAACAATGTCTGAAGGTCTGGCTAGAGGGGCTAGAGGGATGATCTCTGATTCTAATTGTGCTGCTATAATGGAGTACTTGAGGGTGCGCGATTTATAAAGAACAGTTTCTTTCTGCGCAGCTCTGGAGGCTGGGAAGACTAAGATCTGGACACCAGTGGGCTGATTGTCCGATGATGGTCCAGTCTCTGCTTCCAAGGCGACACCTTGAATGCTGCGTGCCTTGGAGGGGACAAACATTGTACCCTCCTATAACAGAAGGTGAAAGGGCAAGAGTGGGGCAGACTCCCTCCATGAAGCCTTCGAAGGACACCCAATCCCACCCAGGGGGGCAAACACAGTAACTCCATTGCTTCCCCAAGGCCCCTCCTCTCCGCGCAGTTGCACTGGGAATTTGCATGCCACATGAGTTTGGAGGGGACACACACTCCAGCCATAGCAGTGGGGGTGCTGTGCATTCAAATGGGGACACCTGGAGAAGGAGGAACAGGAGGAGGAAAAGAAGAGGAAAAGGAGGAGGAGAGAAGTTGCTTTCATTCTTGAGCATCCATTGAGGGCATCAAAGAGGTGGCTGGGGACACAAAAGGGAGGCAGGAGCATGGGGCAGAGCCGTGGGGGTGGTGGTCTGGCAGTTGGTAACTTCAGAGCATAGTAGTCCTTCAAGGAGAGACCCCAGGGCAGAAGGAACCCAAGAAGCGCTAATATCTGACTTGTCATTTATTCAAGCGACAAACAATACCACGGATGATGTCTTTGGGCATGCTCCCTTGGGATTACATTCTTAGCCTAAATTCCTAGAGGAGCAAGCAGGGATGGAGGGGTGCGGGCCGCTGGGCTCGTCATCTGCGTGGCCAGACTCCTCTCTAAATCTGCCACTGCAGCCTCACGGCGACCTCCCGGATGGGTGACACAGTGACCTCATGCTGGCGTCCATGTGTACCTCTTCAGTTTCAGGGCAGGGTGGACAATTGTCTCTATTTAAATAAATTGCATTTCTTTTATGACATTTCCTGAATTCCACTTTCTCACTTATCTAACAGC
>RJWM01028812.1:0-25001 GCA_004363535.1 Dasyprocta punctata | reverse complement strand
TTCTTCCTTCTGAACAATATGGACTTCTTATCCTGTAAGAACTCTGATGGTTGTGCTTATTAGACGCGGTTCTATATGCTGTTGGTTAGTAGGTAGGAGCTTCATGCATTATATTCTTTAGCATTATGTGCATAACAGAACTTCATTACAGAAATCTTTGTACCCATACCACAAAGTATTATATTATTATTATGTTCAATTTAAATTTAATGAGAAACTGCATTTCCCATTTAACTTCATTTTCAAAACTAATTCAGTTTTTCTTGAATACAATACATACTCTGTTTTTATTAGAAATGGAAAAAAATTTTGTTATTCAGTATGTTTGATTTATTTTCCAATTTTTATTCAAAAGCCCTCAACAAACAGTCTTAAAGCCCCAGTTGGGGATATTACTTGATTATCTGTTTTTATAATTCAAGAATTATAATAAAATAATTTATTTTGAGGCTAAAAAAATTAAAAGAGTTAGGGGAACTCAAATAAATGTTATAAAGTTATTTCTTGGTTAAATAAATTGTACACATAAAGACAATACTTAATATTGATTTTATACTTCATTGTGTTCACTTATGTATTGAAACAACTACTGTGTACCCACAAGTGAGAGTAGCTGCAGATCTGAGATTAATGAATATAAAGAGAAACAGTGTCTTCATTAAGCTCACAATTAGTGCTAGCTAGAAGAAATATTATGAAGCATTTTAATATGTATTTCTTTCCTTTTTTAGCTAATAATAAACTTATCCACAATAACTACTCATTAATGCACATCAGTCATTTTACTTTATTTAACTTATTATGATTCTAATGTCAACCTGAATAAAACATACAAACATCTCTGATTTTCTAAAATCAATGACCCTGAGCATATACATTTCTATCTCCTGCTGTGGACTGTGCATCTATTAACAACTGTACCCTTATGCACCTTGTACTTCTATTAACATCTGTCTTGCTTATCTATAGCAAAAAGAAATGAATGGATTTTGATTCCTTTAAAGTCTTATTTTTAGGAGACTATGTAAATTTAAGAACTGCTTTCTAAAATACATGCTATCAGGGCTTGTGATAATTATTCTCTAACTACCTAAAAATTTGTAATTGAATGAATGGTGTCAGCAAAATAATGGAAGAGCAAACCCTGGATAATCTTGTCTCCCATGGAGACAACACAATTCAACAAAAATGCAGGGAAAAATACACTTTGAAAAATCCAGAAAATCGTGCACCCCTGAAAACTATGAAAACATCTCATCAAAACTGACAGAAAAAATCAATACCGTTTAGCCTTAGTATCTATCCTGAACAGAATCGCATATGATTGAGAGGAAACCTACTACTTCCAGTTTTGCTCTGGGGAGAAAGAGATATACATGCATTTAATCTTCAAAGTTTTCTGGATGCAGCCTCAAACAATAGTTCCTGCCTCATTTATTTCAGAGCACTGATGGGAACTGAGAATCATTGAGAACAAGAAGAAATTGATCCTACTGTGCCAGCAGCTATTGTAGCCCATCACCCCAGCTCTGCAGCCAAAAGCATGGGTTGGGGGAACAGATCTAAGTTTCTCTTTACAAGGGAAAGCTACCACATCTAACTTTCCAACATTTCTGGAGTTCCAAAGGACAGGCTTCTATTCAGCTGGTCACAGAGCAATAATGAGACCCATCGCACTCTCAGAATCTCTGGACTGTCTGACTAGTAAGGATGTTTTGCGTGAGGCCAATTTGTGAGGGTTGAGAGAGGTAACTGTAGCTGTTTTTCCTTAGGTGAACTCATTAATGTAAGGAGTCCAAGAAAAGTTAAAAAAAAAGAACTGCCTTAAACCAAAGAGTAAGGCAAATCTCAAGATGAGCTCTCTAATGAGATGGAGATGTGATGATTTACCTGGAAGAATTAAAAGTGGCGCTAATAAAAATGTTCATAGTACTCAGGAGAATTCTGCATGAACAAAGGGAAATTTTCAAAGATGGCAAAGCAGAAAATACTGAAATATACAAAGCAGAAATTTGTGGAGCTGAAGTTTATGAGAACAGAACTAAAAGTCACTAGAGAGGTACAGTATCAGACTAGATCAAGAAGAAAAAATGATCAGTAGACTTAAATGCAGAACACAAGAAATTATTCACTCAGGAGGAATGACAGAAAAATAAATGAAAAATAATGAAGAAAGTTTAAGGGATTTATAAGTTACCATTAAGCAGACTGACACATTTAGTGCCTAAGTCTTAAGAGGAAAAGAAGGCTCAGAAGACTAAAAAATAATGATTTGAAACATTCTAAAACAGGACAAAAATGAAAGGTAAAATTCATGAGACTTAGTAGACCCAAAATTAGATGAATCCGAATAAATCCATAACATGCCTCCTTTTAATCAACTTATCAAAATCGAATAAAAAAAGAATTGAAAGTAGTGAGAGATGAGTGAGTTTTAACACAAGAGGATCTTCATACTATCTGAGTTATCAGTGAATTTCTCATCACAGTTTGAAAGCCAGAAAGAATAGAATGATATATCTAAAGTCCTGAAATGAAAACAAATAAGAGAAAGAGAGAGAGAGAGAGAGAGAGAGAGAGAGAGAGAGAGAGAGAAAGGGAGAGAGATATGTTTGTAAAAGAAAAAAAATACTATACTTGAGAAAACTGTTGTGCGAAACAAACAGAGAAAAAAGTCTTTGCAAGACAAGTAAAAGATGTCATCATCTCTACACAGGTTTATCAATAATGCTAAAAGTTCTTCAAATTGAAAAGTTGCTAAACAGCAACACAAAAAAATCATGTGAAACTATAAACCTTGATGCAGGTAAATATGGAATGCTTCAACACACAGTGACTATGGGTCAATCACTTTTAATTTCAGTACAAAAATTAGTAGACAAAAGTAATTTAAAATGCAACTACAAATTGAATAAGTGGAGATAAAACCATTGTGTAAATGGTCACTGCAAAAATCATTGCTTTTTTTTTTTCCTGCCAAGACCCTGAGTTCAATCTCCAGTACAGAAAGAAAAAAAGTGTGGGAAAGTTATATAAATTTGGCCAGCGATCTAGCTGAGCAGCACAATCGCCTGCCTGGAAAGCACAAGGTCCTGAGTTTGATTTCTGGTAACAAACAGTATAAAATGAAATAAATTTATATGATTATTTATATGATTAAAAATAAGTTACTGCTAAGTTAAAATAATTTCAAAAAATGTTATGTAAGTCTCATGGCAACAAAATGCACATATACATATATACAAACTTGAAATATATTACAGGAAAGACTAGTACTATATTACTAAAAAATCAGCAAGTCATAAAAAGAGCAAACAAAACACAGGTGAAAGTAATTCAAAATGGCAATAGTGAGCTTTTACCTGATCACCACTTTGAATATTGATAATTAAATTCAGCAATCAGGATGAAATTTGATGAATGCATAAAGAACAGTATCCTATTCTCAGATAACACACAAAAATCAATAGCATTCCTGTACATAAATAGCAAACTCATTGAAAGAGAAATTAGGAAATCACACCTTTCACAACAACATTGGAAAAAATAAAGTACCTAGAAATCAATCTAACAAGGGAAGTAGATCTCTACATTCAAAATTAATGTACTCTGAAAAAGAAGATGAAGACAATATCAGAAAATGGGGAGATATCCCTTGCTCATGGGTAGGAAGAAACAACATAGTAAAAATGGCCCTGTTCCCCAAATAGTGACACAGATTTAATATAATTCCAATTAACATATCATTAGTATACTTCACAGAACTAGAGAAAACATTCCTAAAACTCATTTGGGCCAGAAAAGATCTAGAATAGCAAAAATAATTCTGGACAGCTAAAGCAAATCAGGGGATGTCACAATCCCTGGTTGAAAGTATACTACAGAGCAACTGTGATAAAAACAGCATGGTACTGGCAAAAAAAAAAAAAAAAAGAAGACCTGAGCAGGATCAAACACAGGAGGTATAAACACCTTCAATCACACTCAACCATCTTATCTTTGACAAAGTGGGAAAAATCCAACTGTATGGCATTTGCAAGAGTCTCTTTTTTGCTTTAGGTACACTCAAAAACTGAAAGTAAAGAGATGGAAAAATGTATTCCATAGAAAAGGTAATCAAATGAGAGCACAAGTAGGTATTTTATAATTGACAACATGCATTTTTAATCAAAAATCATGAAAAGAGACAAAGAATAACTATAGAATCAGCAAAGGTTCAAAGTAGTAGGGACATAAAAATTATAAATATGTATATATTTGGTATCAGAGCACCTAAATGCTAAGTTAAACACTAGCAGAAGAGAGAGATCAGTAGTAATACAGTAATACCAGGATTCTTCAGTAATGCTCTGTAATTATGAATACCCCACCCAGCTTGATATCAATAAACAGATATAAATAATACTGTAAATGGGCTTTACAGGCTAACTAAAATATTCCATCTGGGTGGACAGAGAATCTTCTTCACGGTGGATTAAATGTTAGGTCGTAAAACAAGTTTTAACAAATTTAAAAAGATTGAAAAATACTCCAAATATAATTGCTGACCTAAATGGAGCTAACTGGGAATCAATGGCAAGAGAAAAACTAGAATTTACTAAAATGTAGAGAAGAAACAATGGTGTTGAAGGTGAAATCAAAACAAAAAATACTTTAAGCAAATGAAAATTAAAACACAACACAGAAAAATTCATGATATAGTGAGAGCAGTACTAAGAGGGAAGTTTGTTGCTACGTTAAATACATTAAGAAAGGACGTAAATTAACAACTAACTTACCCCTGGAGGACCTAGAGAAGAACAAATATACCACAAATTTAGCAGAAAGTGGGAAAGAGTAGACTAGAGCAGACATAAACAAAATGTTAAGGATTGTAATCATTATGTATCACAAGTGTGTACTAATAAAAATAAATTTAACATATGTTAAAAATAAATAAAAGAGTTCTTTAAAAAGGTAAATAAAATTGATGAATGTTCTGCAAGGCTAAGAAGAGAGAATTCTAATATAGTTGTTCTTTGTTATTCATAAGAATTTGTTTCATGACTCCCTGCAAATACTAAATGTGTGTGTGCTCACATTCCTTATGTAAAATGACATTATATATGCATATGACTTATGCATCTTTTCCCATTACTTTAAATTATCTCTGGTGACTTCAATATTTAATAAAATGTAAATTGCTATGCAAATAGTTGTTGTACTCTATTGTTTAGGAAATAATGGCAAGAAGATACAAGTGTGTACATGTGAGTACAGACTTTCTTTTTTTTCTGTGATTAGTCAGATACACACCCTGAAAGTACACTTCTCAAAAATAATGCCAAAAGGTCTGCCATTAAAAGCAAAAAATTGACAAATGAGATTACATGAAATTAAAAAGTCTCTGCACAGCTAGGAAAAAAGTCAAAAGACTTAAGAAGTTACAAAGTAAAAGAAAATATTTGCAAACTATGTATCTGATAAGAGCTTAATTTGTGAACTACACAAATAATTTTTTTATATCAATATCAAAATAACAACTTGGGCATTGGCTAGAAGAGATATTTTTGCAAAGAAGATACCCAAATGACAACCCTTAAAGGAACACTTGAAGTCATTCAGTACTAAACATTAGGCAAATACCTACCGAGACAATAAGGAGGAGCCGGGTGTGGTGGCGCACGCCTTTAATCCCAGCACTCCGGAGGCTGAGGTAGGAGGAGTGTTGTGAGTTCGAGACCAACTTGGGCTACAATGCGAGCAAGGCTGCCCTGAGCTACGTAGTGGGACCCTGACTCAAAAAACTAGAGCTGGGAGTTTGACTCAGTGGCTTAAGTGCCTGTCTGGCACGTGTGAGGCTGTGAGTTTGATCCCTGGTGCTGCAAAAAAAAATAAAAATAAAAATAAAAAAAATAAAAAAAATAAAAAATAAATAAATAAATAAATAAATAAATAAATAAAAAAGGACAATAAAGAGGTATTCCCTTGTTATTTTTTATTTTAGTGGTAAGTGTTGGTGTTGCATATATGAATGAAAAGAAAGTCTTACACACTCTGTATGGATATAAAAGTTTACAGTCATTGTGGAAAATAGTGTGGAGTTAATATTAAAAATTAAAAGTATAATTACTGTTTTACCTAGGAATCTCACTCCTTGGTATATATCCAAAGGAATTTAAATCAAGATCTCAAAAAGCTATCCACATTCCATGCACATTTCAGAATTATCATTGCTAGTCAAAGAACATGAGGAATCTAAAGATTCACTAGTACTTAAATTGATAAAAATGTGTAATCCATTAAAAATGAAACATTCTATTTAAACTCAGTTTAATTCTCTATCATTTATAACAACATGGATAGAATGGGAAACACAGTTAAATAATTCAGATACAGAAAACAAGAATTTCTCTTTTTTTCTTTGGAATCTACATTATTTAAATTAATTAAGGCATGCTGTAGAATGCTGCTTGCTAGGAATTGGTAGGACAAGGAAATGAGGTAATGATTGGGTACAAACTTTCAGTTTTGTGAAATGAATAAGATGTGGAAATCTGCTAAATGGTATGATTCCTATAGCCAACAATATTGTAGTGTATATTTAAAATTTGTACGAGATGAGTGTTATGTTGTGTTTCTACAAAAATAAAAATTTATAATGGATGTAGGATGGATATATATATTCATTGAAAAATATGAATATTTATAAATGAATATATATTAATTAATATATATTAATACATAGATATAGATACATACCTATATATCTATATCTATATTAATATCTTCTACCTATCTCATTGCTGGTGGTGTTGGTTTCGTGAGTATATTCTCATTCTCAACATAATTGAGATACTCATGTATATAGGCTTTTACATGTCAATCATATCTCAATAAAATGCTTTAGTAATTCATTATTGGTAACATTTCAATGATCATACCTACTCCTTGAGAAATTCATATTACTATACTTAATTCTTCCACCTCCTCTGTGAAACAGATCTACTTTACTGATAGAGAAAGTGAGGCATGGTGCCCAAGCTGGTAGAAGTAACAGTATGAACCCAGGCCTTGTGCTGCAGAGATCGCTGTGCATATTATAAATTGCATTTTTAATTGTAAAGGGTAAAAAAAATTAAACATGTAAAAGTGGGGTTATAGAGTTCTCAGCACAATTTTAAAATCATCTATCCATTGATGAATTGTTTTTGGTTTGAGTTAAAAAGAAAGATTTTCAAATCAAACAGTTTGGGATTATAAGTCATAAAAGACATAAATAAAGGTCTTCTTTTCCATTTGTAATCTATGTTGTTTAATCCCAGTAGAATCTTAAACAAAGACAATTCATTTTCTGATTAAGATTAAACTTTTACAAGTGTCATTCAACCTGCTACTGAGGACAAGAAAAACACATTTAGAATTTGGCTCTGGATGCTAAGTCCCTGCTGTCACCCCAAAGACAGCAGTAGAGGGAACTCACTTCGTGAGGCACTTCACAAAACTGAACTCAGATGATTCACAGACAGATCCTAAAATGAGAAAAAAATATAATTTCTTCACTGCTTTCTTATATAGAAAATGAACATATTCATGGATACTTTTCTGAATTATTATGCATATGAAATAGTATAAAACAGTGAGGTTATTTTATTCAGAAAAGAAGCACGGCATTATTATTTCTCCCTCTTCTCTCTACTCCAGCTCTCTTAAATTATCCTGTGCTCCTCTTGCTAGTTTTGTAGCATAGAGACAATTCCTTGATCTCTGTAACCTCTGACTTTCTTCTATCTGTGAAAAGGGAGAAGAAAAATATTGGCATTGGCTGTTTGAGTAGGTTTTTTTTTCTCCTCCTTTATTTTTTGTTTTCTTTCACATCAAAAAGAAACAACATTGTTAGGCTTGAAGACTAAAGTGCTCTTTGGCTATTCTGTCCTTATGAATAAAGAACTTGGAACCTGCTGAATAATTAAGAGCAAAACCTTTCACACGTCTTCTCCTCAAGGCAAATGAGGTCTTCAGTTTCGTCTTGTCTTTGTCTTGCTTTAAAGCCATGAGTATCTTCTCAATGACCTTGTAGTGGAGTTCAGATTCCTTCACAAAACCTTCACGCTGATCTTAATTCTGTCTCCAGTTTCATACAAAGTACCAAACTTTGTCTAACATATTGGTCTTTTAGTTTTTCATATATATTACTAAGTCCCTTTCAAGAGCAAAATCTTTGTTTGTGAGAAGAAACACTTTTTCCTTTTCCTCACCTTCTCTCTTATCAACTTGCTAGCATTCAAATTTCACCCTAAAATTGACTTCGCCTAGGAAGACTTCTCCATCTGCCCCATGGTTCCCAGCCCAACTAAATAAGTATGCTGTTTGTACTTGATTCTTCATTTATTTGTGCTTCTTGGAACTATTTGAATTTCAATTAAATTCTCATTTGTGTTTAGCAGCTATTGTCTTGAAAGGCTATGTCTTATTTTTGCTACTAAATCCATAGTATCAAGTACAGGCTTAGTGTGTGTTATTTGCTCAATATGTATGCATTGAGTGAATGAAGAACATTTTCATCAGTGAAAAAACTAAAACATGGAGAAGTCAAGTAATGCACCCTACTACAGATGTCTAGTGGCAAGGCTAGAACCTAAGTCTAAGATCACCAAATGCCAAGTCTCCTGCTCAAATGTCCTCTGTTTTGTTTGTAAGAATAATTGATTTATTTGAAAATTTTATTATAATAATAATTGAAAAAATAAGGAGAAAAAAGTGACAGTGATAATCTCAAATTAATAAAAGTGAAGTTAAGGTTGCATAATTATACCCAGTTGGGAATTTTACTACACATCAGCATGTACAAAGGTCACACACCTTTTATTTCTTCTCAGAACTCCTATGAAATTATTTCAGATCAAGATTCAAGTACACAGATTTATACATGAATAATGATTAGTTTATTATCTCCATTAGAGAAAAGCTCTTGCCAAACGGAATAAGTAAGATATTAATTTCCTAATTTTCACATGACGTTGATAGAGAAAAGCAATTTAGACAAGATTAAACATGATGTTGATCAAGAAAAACAATATAGACAAATATTGATTTTGTGTGTATTCAATATGCATTATGCGTAGTCTAGATATATTCATTATGTAACACACTAAGAAATCATGCATAGAAATGATACATACTAATTCCAAGAGAATAATTATATGCCCATAAGTTTTTTCTTTATTTAGCAAATGTTTGAAATTCATTAAATCACAAAAATGATTATATGAATTTCCCCCTTTTATGCAACTTTGTATATTTTAAATGTATGATCAATAACAATGATACATAATCTATAGTAATAATTCAAATCAATAGACTAAATAAAACCACATATGAACAGTTAAGGATGCCAAAACATGGCCTGAAGTATTTTTTGTCAAAAAAAGGTATAAATTTGCTAATTCATTGCTAGTACCTGTGGGTTTCAAATATTCTTTATTTTCAAGAATGTATTATTAAGACTCATGCCTTATTCTAGAGTGTATAAAGGTGGTTAAAACTAATCATATATAACCTTGTGTTCTTACAATTCAAGATGCAACTTACTGCTTTTACTATTAAAATTGCTAAGACATAGAAAATTATTGATGGACAAACAAAAGCAGATATTTTCATGTCTGTATTTCGCATGTGGTAATTCTCTACAAAAATTTTAAGATAAGAATATATGAAAATCCAAATAATTCTCTCTGTAGATTAAAATATAAAAAAAAGACACAAAGTTCTACCAAGGATTTGTATTAAATCATTTGCAAACAAAAATGTATATTATCTCTTATTTGATTGAATGCCTAGGTATAATAAGAATTACTTATAAATATATACAGTTCCATTTATAAGTATGATTCTCTTTTAGGTTGGTTACAGTGCTATGCATTTTATTATACAACCATAAATATAGATTTTACCTCTAATTTTCCATACAACCAAATGCTCTACAAATCCACCACTAGTCTAGACTTGATGAAGGCATATATTCTGATAGGGCATTTTGTCTGGTTGGTTGGTTGTTCTGGGATGTGGGGAGAGGGTTCTGTATACTTTAACATAGTCACTGTGTTAAGCTGAGTAATGGCCTCAAAAAATCCAGATGCTCATCTCTGGAACTGTGCTACTTTCTATAGCAAACTAGATTAAATATAACAATTTAAAGATAGGTATTGAGATGAAAAAATTATGTTGAAATTCTTGGAGGTACCATACATTTAGCCACTGGCGCTTTTTTAAGAGGATTGCAAAAGCAAATTTGGTGAAGGAAAGGAATCTGTGGTGTAAGTATGTATTAGAATGATGTACTTTGAAGAAAGGGAAAAGGGCACAAGCCAACTAATACAGATTTCATCTCTGACAGCTTAAAATAAATGACCAACAAAAATATACATATCGTGTATTAAATGGGTAAAGTGAAACTTAATATTCATTTATTTAGAATATATTTATACATTTTCATATGGATTTGGCGATGAAGAAATTATCCTGTTATATCTGTGTACATCATGAGTTTTCATAAGGTGTAGGTATGTTCATATATGTTCATGAGATATAGAAGCTGAAACAGGCAAGCAAACAAAGACTCCAGAGATCATGTATTGTGTCATTACCTTGACGTTGGCCCACTGAGACTGTTGATGAACTTCTGACCACCAAAATGGTAAGAAAATACTGTTGTATTACATAAAAACCCTAAATGATGTAATTAATTGGAGCATAAATATCCTGATGACAACAGTAAAATAGCATCAGCTTTTCTACAGTTACAACAGTAATATAGCACTAGGTTCTTATCTTTCCTCTTATTTTTTGCCCTATTTATTAAATGACTAGAATTTCTCTAAAATGCAAATGTAATCATAGAATGTCCCCCATTCCCCTAGTGGGGTAATGATACAGATTTCATCAAGATATGAGGCCATTCTGTTTCTGTAATCTCATTCCTTTGATTCCTTTACCCTTCCATTGAAAATTATCAAACATTATAGGAGTCTTTAAAATTGTATTGTTCCCAAAGTCTCTTGACAAACTTCTTTCTATAACACTTACTATATATATTATGATAATTTTCATACAGTCTTAGAGCTACTTGCTTTCTACCGGACTTTTTCTACTAAAAACTATGAGTAACTGAGGGTATCCTCAGTCTTATCTGTGTACTGGACACATGATAGTAGTTGCATAAATGTTTTATGAATAAATAAATATTCAATATACAGCTGTATCATTAAATATCAAATCTATAGGCTTTATCTTGTCATGTATTTTAATATGTGAATTTTGACACTATTACTTATATTGATGACACAGCTTTCCCCAAAATTACAAAGTAATCTCACACTAATAATTCCATAAGTTAAAAAAATGAACCAACAAATGCATTCCATATATACCAGAATTTCGCTTGGAGTGCATATAAATTAACATCAAGATGAAAGTACATTTTATCTCTTTGTATTTCAAGGAATTTGATTTTTAAAAGAATTTTATTACTTTAAATATTATTCTCCACAACCATTTTTGAGGTTTGGCTATTTTCTCAGGTGACCCTGGTGACTTTAATCTTAAATATTTCTTAGTATTCATAGTGTAATGAGTGGTTAGCAATCACCCTTCACATATGTAGCGAGCTCATTCTCTTTGGAATATTTCACAGAACAGCTGATTTCTCATATAAAGAGTGTCTTCAGGATGGATACCCCACCTTCTTTTCCTGGGACATATCCACATCATAGTACGTCAGATGAGTCTGGTTATTTTGAATGACAGCCATTACTCTTCCCTTAACTCTCTGACCATTTCGTTCAATCATCTGATCATCTGGTCATTATTTGTTCATTCACGAATTGATTCAAGCCATCATTCATAATAATGCCTCCTTTAGAATGGTTTTGATTAACACTGGGAATGAATAAAAACAGTTGTTTTTAAAACTGATTTTACATGTACCCATAATATTTCATGTAAAAATGAAATGTGTTAATACCCTTTTAATAAGAAGCTTCATCTTAGACATTCTCCAAACATTTTAAGCTTTATTAAAGGAGATTTTCCATGATTCTACCCCAAATGCCACTTTGAAAAGATGATTTCACAAAGGTAACATTCCTTTTCACATTTGCTATATAGCTGAAATTCTTCTTAGATTTCTCATTAATCCTTTTCCGTGATGTAGGAGGTAGTTATTACCTTCATTTTACAGGTGGAGAAAAAAGGCATGAAAGGTTAAGAAACATGACTGAAAGAATCAGCAGAAAATCCAGGAAGAGAAATGCGGTCACTGCATATATTTTAAGTGTGAATATGATTTTTTCTCT
Source organism: Dasyprocta punctata (assembly GCA_004363535.1). Lineage (NCBI taxonomy): Eukaryota > Metazoa > Chordata > Mammalia > Rodentia > Dasyproctidae > Dasyprocta > Dasyprocta punctata. The sequence goes on along the minus strand of RJWM01028812.1, from coordinate 12,669 downwards.
TAGTTTTTCTTATATACAAGAAGTAGTGGAAAGAGGAAGTCCTAAAGGCCCTGCTAATGAATCTGGTTAAATATATATGACTTTGCAGATATTAGACAGGTACCATGCCCTAAATTTAAATGGATTGTTTTTTCATTCTGAATATTCTAAATAATGTATTATACGATTTGATGAGTTTAGTCACGATGAATTTTTGGGGGAATCTGAAAATACCTCAGGACAATGCTGAGCTTTTAATATGATTAGAATAGAAGATAATTGCTTGATAGTAAACCAGTGAATCTTCTTTGATCTCCACTATTGGAACTGAGTTATAAACTCTGGTGTAATTTAGTCATGTCATTGAACATATGCTAAGAAAACAAATTCTTATAGGTTACAGATATAAATATTAACTTGGCTTGTTCAGCACAAAGATGGAAGACTCAATGCAATGGGAAAAATGACAGAGGAAGTTAGACGGTCAATCATGATATAGCAATTATTTGGCAGAAAGATTTCACGTGTAAAACCAGTGTCTCTGATGAGTAGGCAGAATGAGCATTTGAAAGGATAAGTGGTGTGATCTCTCTTTCATCTTCTGCGTAATAAATTTTGGCTCTCAATGCCAATATCCTAATTACACTGTTTGTCTTCATTCAGTGAATATATAGCTACCAAAAGTACATTTGAGAAGCAGTTTGGAAAGGAATTATTCAGTCGGATGACCTTGTGGTCAGTAAAACAGTGCTTACATTTTGTTTGATATTGTTTGTTTTAAATTGGTTGCAAAACATACATCCTAGCATAGTAAATTCAATAAAACACGTAGTAAATGAAAGTGCTTCAGAGGGCTTGAACTCAGAGCGTTGGTACCATGAGACCAGTTCTTAGTCTAACCACGAAGGTGTGGATCATTTTAAAAAGAAAATCAGAAGCATTTGCTGAGTCTGAAGCCGAAAGCCTCTTCTTTCCTCAGAATAGGTGAAAAGTGATTCCAGAACCAGCACTGACATTAAGCCTGTAAAAATGAGGACGTGCTTTGTCCTCAGTGCTCATGGTGGAAATGGAGACGAGAAAGGGTCCTACTCTTCGCGATGGAAGAACAACCAGATTCCTAAGTTAAAGTCTAATCTTTACTCGCTATTTTGCCTCAGGAAGAAGTTGTTTTGTCATAAATAAAATTTTAACAATGCAATGTGAAAAACGGGGGTATTATATCTACAGTTTTCATCAGTTTGGATGGGAAGTAGTTAAAACTTGCACTATTAAGTTGTTGCTGCCAAAGGGAAACTTAATGCCAAGAAATGAGATGGTGCAATAAATAGGCAATCTGTTTTTATCCCAGATTCCAAACAAGAAATGATTCTACTCCTCAAGGGAGGGTTTAAAATGTCACTTTCGTTGCTGTAGCACAGAGAACCCTAATTGTGCCAGAGTATGGGATGCAATTAACAGGAGGAACAAAACTCACACACTTACGAGGATGGGGGGATAGACTTGCAGGGAGGGGGTTTGGAGGGGAGGGGATAGAGAGAGAGAGACACAGAAAAAGAGAGAGAGAGAGAGAATGCATTTCAAGGATAACAAAAATGGTATTTGAATATTTGGGAAGACTAGATAAATTCTATATTAATGTTATTGATAAGTACACTAGAAGCAATTTCTTAGTGAGGCAGAATTGAATAGTGAGTTCAGAAGTCATACTATTTCATTTATACAGTATTTTACATGCATGTGAATATATTCTCATTACATAATACAGTCACAGAGGTCTGCAACAAGTATTCTTACAAAAAGTTGAAATTAAATAGTAATTCAAGGTAGGGTATCAGTTAGAGTGAATATTCCACAGATATTTACGGACTGAAATAGATATACAAAATTGTATCTTTTGGAACATAATAAGGACACAGTAAAGTAATATTGAATAATCAAAGTTTAAATATAAAATGACCTTTTTATTATCATTAGAAAGAATATATTAATTCTGAATTTTATTCAGTAGGCAATGGACATTTGTTCATGACTGTCTATGAATTAATTGTGGGATACAGGATGGAAAATAGGTCTTGGTCATTATTTTGTATTACGTGAACATACATAATTTAATTTGTCTACTTCATAAATACAATCTTATTCCCATCACTAAAATAAAGTTCTGGATTAATATATTGTTGTGACAATGTTTGCAATATACTGCTAAAAAACAAAAATGATTACAAACAAGTAATGTCAAATTTTCTTTTGTTAAAAATGAAAGCATGTTTGCATGCATATTCTACATCATTAATACATTAAATGCATAGATGACATAATTTTACTGCAAGTATCTTAAAATATATTCTAAGTAATTTCTGTTTAGCTGAGATTCAAAATTATTAAAATATATTTTTGTATGAAAACATTTTATGAAAATATTAAAATTCACAGAAAGATACATCATTTAAACTCATAATATTCCTTTTTTCTCATAATATTCTAATCTTTCATACTCACATTTTGTTGTCAAAAGTTTTTTTAAAATTTTTTTATTTTTAAAAAAGCAAAACCAAAAAAGGATAGAAATGATACAGAATTTCAAAAAAAAAAGTAAGGAATAATTAACATTAGTTAATATAGTGCATACTGTTGTTTTAGAAGTTGTTGTTCAGGTTATAAAATCTAAGCACAAAAAAGGTCATTCAAACAATTGGCAACACGAATGGTTCTTTTTGATTAATGGAGATTAGTAGTATAGTTATCTATCTAGCATACATATACAATCATACATTTGTATGTGTTTATCAACATACATATAATCTTTTCCTTTCTTCCTTTTTTCCTTTCCCCTATCCTAGTTGTTCTGTCCTTTTGAGCATTTTCTTTCTCTTTAATTATTACATTATCTATTGTATATTTTGGATCTTTTTAGTCTTTCAAATTTTTATATTTTATCGTTTTTATACTAGGGAGACAATATGAGATTTATAATTGTGAATTTGATTTATTTCACTTATGAGTATGGTCTCAAGTTGCCCCCATTTACCTATAAAAGCCTCAAGATTATCCTTTTTTATAGGTGAGTAATATTCCATTGTATAAAAATACCACATCTTTTTCATCCATTCTGCTGTTGATGGACATTTTGCTTGTTTCCAAGATTTAGCTATTACAAATTGTACTGCTCTAAACATGGGTGCACATATATTGCTGTGGCATTTAATTTTCAGTTTTTCTGGGAAAATACCCAGAAGGGGAATAGCTGGATTAAATGGGACTTCCAACCCTAGTTTTTTGAGGAATCTCCACACTGATTTCCACAGTGGTTGCACCAGTCTATACTCCCACCAGCAGTGGAAAAGTATTCCTTTTTCCTCACAACTCAGCCAACATTTAGTGTCAGTTGGTTTCTTGATGGCAGTTCTTCTTTCTGGTGTGTGATGAAATCTCAGTTTTGTTTTAATTGTCATTTCTTGAATGACCAGTCATGTTGAGCATGTCTTCATGTATTTATTTTCCATTTGTATTTCTTCTTCTGAGAAGTGTGTGTTCATCTCAGATGTCCATTTTTGGATTAGGTCTTTGAATTTGGGGGGCCTGATGTTTTCCAATTCTTCATACATTCTAGATATAAGTCTTTTGTCTGAGGGACAGCTGAATAAAATTCTTTCTCATTCTGTGGGCTTTGTCTTCACTCTGTTGGTGATTTCTTTTGAAGTACAAAATCTTTTAAATTATAAGGAATCTCAGTTGTTGATTCTTCAAAGTACTTCTTGTGTGGTTTGTGTTTTGTTCATGAAATCTTGGCCTACCCTGTGTCTTCAAGATTTCTACCTACCTTGTCTTCTAGTAGATTTAGTGTTTCTGTTTTAATATTTGGATCTTTGGTCCATTTTGACTTTAGTTTAGTACATTATGATAAACATGGGTCTAGTTTCAGTCTTTGGCATATGGAGAGCCAATTTTTCTAGAACCATTTATTAAAGAGACTATGTTTCTTCCAGTGATTAGCCATTTTGTCAAAGATATGGTGGCTAAGTATCTTTGTAGTTGTGTCTGCATCTTCTAATCTGTTCCATTGATCCTCAGATCTATTTTTTTTTACCAGTGCCATGCAGATTTTATCACTGTAGCTTTGTAGTATAATTTCAAGTCCAGGATTATGATGCCTCCTGCCTTGTCTTTGTTGCCCAGAATTACCTTTGCTATTCTAGGTCGCTTCTGGTTCCAAATGAAATTTAGGAATGTTTTCTCTAGATCTGTAAGGTATGTTAATGGGATTTGGATCAAAATTGCATTAAATCTGTATAACAGTTTTGGGAGTATGGCCATTTTCACAATGTTGGCTCTTCCTAACCAAGAGCAAGGGATATCTTTCCATTTTCTGACATCCTCTTCAATCTCCTTTTTTTAGAATACTATAGTTTTCAATGTAGAGGTCTTTCACTTCCTTTGTTAGGTTGATTCCTAAGCATTTCATTACTTTGGATGTGATTGTGAAAGGTGTCATTTCCATAATTTCTCTCTCAGTAAATTTGTTGTTTCTGTACAGGAATGCTATTAATTTTTTAGTGTTGGCTTTGTATTCAGCTACATTGCTGAATTTACTTATTAACTCTAGTAGTCTTTTAATAGCATTTTTGGGATTTTCTATATAGAGTATCATGTCATCTGCAAATAATGATAATTTAACTTCTTCATTTCTTATTTTTATTCTTTTTATTTCTTTCTCTTTTCTAATTGCTCTGGCTAATGTTTCCAGAACTATATTGAATAGAAGTGTTGATAGTGGACATCCTTGTCTTGTTCCTGATTTTAGAATGAAAGCTTTCAGTTTTTGTCCATTTAGTATAATGTTGGCTGTTTGTTTGTCATAGATGGCTTTTATCAGATTGAGGTAGATATCATCTATTCCAAGTTCCTGTAGGGTTTTTATCATGAACAAGTGTTAGACTTTATCAAAAGTTTTTCTGCATCTATTGAGATGATCACATGATTTTTGTCTCTAGCTCTGCTTTTTTTTATTTTTTTATTTTTTGGCACTGGGTATCAAACTCATGACCTCGTGCCTGCCAGACAGGTGCTTAAGCCACTGAGCCAAACTCCCTGCCCTGGTTTTTTTGAGGCAGGGTTGCACTATGTAGCTCAGGCCAGCCTTGTGTTCGCTTGTAGCCCAAACCGGCCTCGAACTCATAATGCTTCTCCTACCTCAGCCTCCCGATTGCTGGGATTAAAGACATATGCCACCATGCCCAGCTTCTCTCTAGCTCTGTTGATGTGGTGTACTACATTTATTGATTTGCACATGTTAAGCCATCCCTGCATTCCTGGGCTGAATCCCACTTGATCATGATATATAATCTTGATGATTTGCTGTACTATATTTGACAGTATTTTATTGAGAATTTTTGCATTGGTGTTCATTTAGGGAAATAGGCCTATAGTTCTCCTTTTTGGTTGAGTCTTTCTCTGGTTTTGGTATCAGAGTATAATACTTGCCTCCAGGAATGTGTTAAGAAGAATTGCTTCCCTTTCAATTTCATTGAAAAGTTTGAGGAGTATTGGTATTAAATATTGTCCAAATTTCTTATAGAATTCAGCTGTAAATCCATCAGGACCTGGGCTTCTCTTTGTTGGCAAGTTTTTAATCACATTTTCAATTTCATTAGCTGATACTGAATTATTCAAAATTGTTATATCTTCTTGATCCAGCTTTAGTAATCCACATGTTTCTAGAAATCTGTCCAGTTCCTCTGTGTTTTCCACCCTATGTGAGTAAAGGTTTTCAAAATAGGCATTCATCATCTTCTGAATTTCCATGGGATCTATAGTAATTTCACCTTTTCATTCCTTAGTGCAAGAATTTGAGTTTTTTTCTTTTTCTTGATAAGGTTGGCTAGAGGTTTATTGATATTGTTTATTCTCTCAAAGAACCAGCTCTTGGATTCATTAATTCTTTGTATTATTTTCTGCTCTGATCTTTATAATTTCCTCTCTTCTATGATCTTTGGGCTTGACTTGCTCTTCTTTTCCTAGAAGCTTGAGGTGTAGCATTAAGTTGCTTATTTGTGCTCCTTCTGTTTTCCTGATGTGACAATTCATTGCTATATATTTCCCGCATAGGACCACTTTCATTGCATCCCACAGGTTTCGTTATGTTGTATCTGCATTTTCACTGAACTGTAGGAATTGTTTAATTTTTTCTTTAATTTCACCTGTAACACATTGGTTGTTGAAGAGGTTGGTATTCAATTTCCATGTGTTTGTGTAGGTTTTACAGTTACTTTTGCCATTAATTTCTAATTTCAGTGCACTATGGTCACATAATATGCATGAGATAATTTACATCCCCTTGCATTTACTTAAGGATGTTCTATGGGCTAATATATGATCTATTTTGGAGAATGTCCCATGTGCAGCTGAGGAGAATGTGTATTCTGATTTCCTTTATAGCCTCATGGATGTCTTTCTTTATTTTACTTGCTATATTTTCAGAAAATTCAGGTATATGACTATTAATGTCCTCTATTTCTACATCTCCTGTAATTGTTCCTGAAAGACTAGATGTTTGAGATTGAATTTTGTTTTTTTGTTTTGTCATTTTCACCTCTTGGGTTAATATTTTGGTCTTTTCAATCCCACTAGTCTCAACTGTCTGTCATGTGTGTCTCAGGGTCCTACTGTATGGTTGATATTTGTCCAATTACTGGGTCCCACAGTGAAGGGGGTGACATTTGCCTAAGTTCCTCCTGCAGGAGCTGTTGGGTGAATCTTATATTCTTCCTAGGCTGAATAGCCTAAGAGTATTGATGTAAGCCAACTCAGTTCCTATTGTTACTATAGCTTCAGGCTGATCCAGGACACCAGATCCACCTGGCTATAGTTTCGACCTCAGCTGGGACCCTACTGTGTCACTTGGTGTCTGGTAGGCCCTTTTGATTTCCTCTGTGTTGGGGGAGGCTTGTTGACACTCTCCTCAACCCACCTGGTATTCTCTGTATGGAAGAAGAAATCACCTACACTCTTGCCAGTCTTGCCAAGGATCAATAGCTGGGGAGCAGGAGTTTACTGCTGCTCCCATTTACCCACTGAGGTCCTCTATTTGAGTGGGAAACACCACACTGTTATAAACCTGCTGAAGTGCTCTGTGTGGGTGGGGGATTGCTGAGGCTCCCACCAGCCCACGAAGGTTCTGCAGGTGGTGGAAGGCATCGCTAATTGTTCGTGAGCTGTTGTGGTCTTTTGGGTGGAGGTGAGGGTAACTGACAGTCCCACTGGTCTCCAAGGTCATGGGGCAAGGAGAAGGGGAGACCAGCAATTCTGCTGGCCCCCTAGGTCTGTGGGGCAAAGAGGGGAACAGCTGGCAACCCAGACGTCCCCTAGGTCCTGGAGCGAAAAGGGGAGCGAGGCCGATGAACCTGCTGGCCCCTACATCCAAGGAATGAAGGCGGGGGCAGGGCCAATGATCCTGGTGGCCCCTAGTTCCTGGGGCAAGGAGGAGGGCAGTGCCAACAATCCCGGCAGCTCCTAGGTCTGAGGAGAGTGGAGGGGGTCAGGCTGTTGTCAAAAGTTTTGAGAGATCTATTAAAAATTTAAACATCAATGAATTGACAGCCAGTTGATGTCTGATTCATGATACTGAATGTTCTAAATATTAATTTTTCCTGGGTATTCAAAATTGTTTTCAACTGAGAATGTGCAATAAAATAATCATATATTGAAGCAAGTCAAATATAGTAAACATTTAATATATATTCTTATACATAAGATTTTCCATTTTCTACCTATGGTAAATTTTCATTTTGTAAATCTTGAGTAAATATGTGTTCACATGTGAATTATTTTTAGTGATAATCTAAAAACATATTCAACACATTACTACATATTGTTTAGAGACAGGAGAGAAAAGTGCTTGGATAACTACACATTATTATGTATATATATGCATAGAATTTGTGTGTTGATACAAATTTTGTACATGCAATAAAATGTAGTAAAACTGGAATACCCCTGTTATAGTCTATTATGCACTGTACATTTTATGAAATACAAAAAAGCTAATAAGATACAACATTATTATAATATCATGTTAAAAACCCAAAATTATAAATATTCTTAGTCAATATTCTTATGTTTAATAAACATTATATAAATTATTCAAAATGACTGTACTTAAATGATGCTAAACTTCCTCTTCATATAAATTAAATAACTTCAAATTCTAAATGTTAATAGAAAAGTTAAATAAAAATTATTAGTAAAAAAGTTTTGCTTTCTCTTAAATCATATATCCTATTTCCCTCAATTAGAAGACAAATGCAGGGTCTTGATCATCAGAAACTTGATAGTAATAGATCAATTCTATCCTATGTAATTTCTCTGACATGTAAGGACAGATTTTTAATAGAATGATACCAAATTTTTAAGTTAAACATTCTTTTGGACACAGTTTCAATAAAAATGAGAGATTCTGGAAGGATAGGAAAATGTTCAAAGGCAGTCTACGCTGTTCATAATTGAAATATTCAAGTTCCTCTGCATAACAGATAATCAAGAATGTGCTGCAGCTTTCTGTTCAGCTTCTTCCCTTCTATTTCTTTTCTCCTTTCTGTTATAATCTCCAAAACATTGACTAAATGTTCAAATGGTTCATCATGTACCACGGTCTTAGCCTAGAAGCTGGGCAACACATGAAAACCTCAGTTCTGGCTCTTCAATATTTACCTTATCATTGGTTTTACTTTTGTTCAATTTAGTCACGTTATTTCTTCTTGGAACTTTGTTCTGACCCAGTAATACTCATATAGGCAATCGCAGTGAGACGTGATGGCGCAGCACACCTTAGAGCAGGTGAATTGCAAATTCCAGCCGAACCTAGGTAGTTTAGCGATTTAGTGAGACACTATCTCAAGATTTTAAAAAGAGGGCTGGGGATGTAGTTCAGAGTGAAGGTCCTGGATTCAGTCACCTCGATTTCCACACCACCACCCCTGAAACAAGGCACTTACTTTCCTGTTCTCAGAGCGCAGATTGTAGTTTCTTTGTTCTTTCTTATTTGCCCTCATAGAATAAGAGGTTTGGATGGCAGATGTTAAGTACTAAATAAATTTTCCATGAATCTGTAAGTGGTTAATACTAATTTTGATGTACAGTTCAAGAGGGTTTCCTGCCAATCAGATGAATGATTTCAGCTTTCCATTCCTACTCTTGTCATGCCAGTTAATCTTTTCATAGCTTGAATTAAGCTAAGTGGATTGTTTATAAGCAGAACCATATGAAAATATTTGTTAGACTCAATGCGTCTTGTGCAGAGGAGATATTTTGGGTTGAATAAATCTCATTATAGTTTATTTCAGCACACAAGAAATTAAAATTGCTACCCTCTTTTGCAACTGGGAAGGGTCACGTGACTGTTCTGTGGTGAACAGAATGTGAGCAGAAGCAACATATGCTGCGTGCAGGCCTAAATTCTACAGCTTCCCTTTGGGTCCTCCATAAGCTCTCAGTGCTTCCCTCACCTGTCAGAGAGAAGGAAACAGTCTAGTCCTGATGGTAACAAAAGCCACACAGAGCCCTCCTTCACAAACACCAGCTCGCACTGGATGCCGATTTAAACAAGGAATAAAACTTGGTATGTTCAGCCACTGTGATATTGATGGAAAATTACAATAATGAGTATTTCCTGGCTAAAAAATTTGCAAATTTTTCTCTAAGATAGTAAGACGCATTTACAATGTTTGCAAGCTATATCGGATACTTTTAGCCGTAAGATTCCAAAGGATTTCAGTTAAAAAGCCTCTGTAAATCACAGTTTGACAAAAGCTGGAGACGTTGCAAAATTAAACTTTTAGGAAAAATAAAGACAGTGTAACATCTACCTCCATCTTATAATGTTTTCATTTAAAAACTTATGAAAGAATACAAATTAGAGACAGATAATGAGTTTCAATTCATACTAAGATTCAACAGTTATTGTCTGTTTTCAAGTAATACTTTTACAATCAATTTTCATGGGTAATATATCAAACTATTCTAAAGTGTTGTTTCATTTCATTCATTAGAACCTGAAGTGTGCTTTATTTTATGTTGACAGATCTTTTTCTCATATCACATACCATTTCTAATTGTAAACCTAAAACTTTGCTTGAGAATTTGAATTCCCTAATGCCAACTAATACCTTAGTCTATATTTACTTTTCCCTGTTTATCACATGAGTTTGTTATAGTTGGATTGTCCACTTCTTTCAATCAAGTTTCTTTTATTCTATACACTGAAGTTTTCATTTTTCCATTCCATTAATTGTACTGAGGAAGTAAATATTGTCCTTTAGGTTTCTACAGAAAGTAAATTTGTCCAAATGTGTTAACAGACATTGATTCTTTTGTGAGGCTGATATGATTACATTTGAGGTAGACGGTGAGGTAGATTTGGTTAGTGGTAGAAAACTTTGTAGGCAAATAATTGCTACCAGAAACACAGTAGGCCTAGAGAGGTAAATAATTGGTAGACAAGCACTGTCAGTCAAAGAGGTAAGCAGGAAAGAGCATATCCCTTCCTCCTGCTGCCTTCCAGTTTAAATCATCGTCACTGCCATCAGAGTGAGTCAAGAGAGAACATATCAACGGAGGAGTTGCACGACTTGAAGAGGTATACTGAGCTGCTGAGAGACATCAGGTATTAAGAAACACAGTGAGACCCATTCTAAAATTTCTTGCAAAATCTTACATGAAAGCAATAGGTAACATTGTACCTAGATGTATTGCTTCAAAAAAAGGTACATAGAATATAATTTGAATACGAATGAAGAATGGAGTTGGGGATATAGCTCAGAGGTATAAGTGCCTGCCTGGCAAGCTCAAGGTCCTGAGTTTGATTCCCAGGACCATGAAAATAAAATAAATAAATAAATAATAAAGTCAAGTTCATTTTAATGAGCATTTTAGTGGCAAAATTAATGCACCAAAAATTCACTTCTTAAAAGATACATTTCATGACACTGACAAACATCACCAGTGTGCAAGAAATATCATTATTATTTCTTTTTTTTTTTTTTTTGGTATCGGGGATGGAACTCACAACCTCGCGTCTGCCAAGCAGGTGCTTAAATCACTGAGCTAAATTCCTGGCCTTATTTTTTGAGACTACGCAGTTCAGGCTGGCCTTGAACTCACTGTGTAGCACAGTCTGGTCTTGAACTCACAAGGATCCTCTTGCCTCAGCCTCCGGAGTGCTGGGATTAAAGGCATCCACCACCACGCTAGGATCAAAAAACATTATTTAGATCCATATTAGTCAGTCCTAGACTCCCACACAGAAAAGTACACTCTTACTGACTGACCTGCGTGATAATATAGTGCTTTTCCTAGAAGTACATGTAACTAGAATTATAGAGCTGATGTTTCATTTCCTTGTTTATTTACTACTAGTTTGTTTTATAGATTATTGAAAGTACCTTTGAAGGCTTTGAAGGTGGATGTTGCTTTTTCTATTTCTACTTTCTTTTCTATTATTATTGCTTCCTGTATTTTTGTGTATGTTGGATGGATATACTTGTAACTTTGTCATATCTTGCAGATATGACCTTTTTATTGGTCTGTTTTCCTTCTGAGAATTTTCTTTATTCTGACATGTGTTTTCTGCAATATTAATTATGATATGGTAGAGTTTTGAATATTGTTTATGTGGTTTATTTTTTTACCATATAACTAAACTTTGGCTATTTATAATTTAAAATAAGTTTCTATTAATACAAAATATTTGAGTTTTTATTTACTATTTTTGGTTCCTGAATTGGACAATCTGTTACTTCATTATAGTGTTCAGATATTTATATTGCGTGGCAGATTGGTAATTTATGAGTGACTTATTTCTTAATTTTCCCATCTCCACATTTTTTGTGAGTTTTTTAGATAATTTTACATTGTTTATTTTAATTGTTCATTTTGCATGTTAACTTAGGATTTATAGTACAAATTCACTATAATTTAACTTCAAATAATATTAATCACTTCAAGTTTAATATATTAAGTTTATAATACTGTATTTTCATTTACTTTTTTCAAGCCTCTGTGCTATTGTCATATAATTTATATCAACTTGTATGTTTCAGACCCCATAGTACATCATTATACTATTATGCTAACTGTGATTTATTATTTACTTTTAAATGCAATAAAATTGCAAAATATTATATATTTATTCATATAATTATGCTTTCTCATGTTATTCTGCATTGTGAGGATCTGAATTTCTCCCCCATATTTTTTCCCTTTTTTAAAAGGACTTCCTTCAATATTTCTTGTAATTACTTGTTTAAAATAAAATTTCTTATCTTCTGGATGTCTGAAGAAGTCTCTGTTTGGCCCTTATTTGTGAGCAACTACTTTTTTTCCTTATAGAATTGCAAGTTGACAGGTTTTATATTTCAGTATTTGAGATGTTTTCCTTTCTTCTGCTTGGTATCATTTCTGATGAGTTCGGTTGTTTTCTTTCCATGTCTCACTATAAAGTGTCATTGGTTTCGCATTGGTTTTAAATAATTTTCTTTATTTTTTCCAATAATTAGATTTCAGCATCCATTGAGGTATAATTCTTCATATTTACTTTGGTGTTGTTGAGTATCTTGGATTCCTAGGTTTAGAGTTTATCCTAATTTGGAAGACTTTTGTACAGTGTGTCTTTCAGTAGTTTTCTTTCCTCCTCTCTTA